>JAYMTG010000064.1:0-39268 GCA_036897565.1 Pelargonium exstipulatum | reverse complement strand
GATAAAGCAAGGCAAGCCGGTAGTTGCCTTGGTCGGTAAGCTCTCAATAATGGAACCCTTGCTTTGACTCCGGTACTCGTTAGTATTAGATATGTTTTTCTTATAATAAAGATTTTTGCACTACCAAAGATTTTATACTTAAATTTTCGATTTTATATCATGTAAATTTCTGGTACCTTTCTTTTTATTTGTGTATTATCTCTTATAGCAATTGAGTAAATTATTTCGTGCGTTTACACTTGGTAGAACAGAGACTAGTTGAGATGCTGGTCGTTGGTTCAAGTCTTCCTTCCATTTTAATAAGCCGGGAAATCTGAGTCAGCTAGCTAATTAGAGGAGTTATTCATATTTGCTTTTTATTCTAATAATTAAGTACTTTTTTGCTGAAGACAAGGTCAAAGACATTCTTATTCTCGAAAGATGCTCCGTATAATAACGGCTAGATACGCCTGAAAGTTTGAGTATTAGGTCAAGTTCTAGTTAGAAAAAAGAAAGAAAATCCATAACAAATTAAGATTCAGGAAGTGTTGCTAGTTACAAATAGATTCTAATTACTATAAATTCGTAGATAAAAGGGCTTTGTGTTCTTTGAATCTGGTTTAATTTAGGATATTCTACTATTTCGAGATTCAAAAAAAGGAGTTTCCTTATCTTATAAAGTGCTAGATACCTCGGCAAGAAGAAGTACCTTATCTTGAAGTGCAAGATTTTATTAAGTAATTCTCTCTAATTTAACTTGTAAAAGTACAAACTCCCTTGTTTTTAATAATAGGATAGAGAAAAATAAATAACTAACGAAGAAATTTAAATGAAATCTTGTTATTCATCAATTTCGACATAAAACTCAACCTCAAATTATCAAATATTAAGATTAAGAATGTTGGTTACTCCATTTTGTCGAAGCTTAAGGGATCTTAAGGGTTATATTGTAGAGTCAAAAAGCTTCCGTCTAATGTATTGCTAATGGTAAAAATACGTGGGCATCTTGATAATTTTTGAATAGCTTACCCTTGAAAACTCCTTTGCTTAGAAGGTTCACACTGGTATTATATAAAACTACTAAAACGTCGAGCTAAAGCCCAACTAAATATAATGTGCTTGTCTATGTATTTTTTTCTATGAAACGGGATTTCCACTATTTTTAGTATGAGTTCACGAAAATCTACCGTAAAATTGTATCTAAATAGAATTAAATTAGCTACATCAGGAGTAATTAAAAAGAGTACGTATAACGTTTATGATCCGTTTTAAACCAAAGTACTTCTTGGCAGTGAAGTCTTCACTATGTGAGATACGCCAAGTAAAGCAAGAAGGATTCTTGCCCGATTGAAACCCTCGTCCATAATATCCTTGTATTAATGTTGTACCAGCTTTCTTAATCCTTTATAAAACAAAAAAGAACAAGATTCGAACCTATATCTCCGCGATAACTCTGCCGTAGAATCTCTTCTTAATCCTAAGTTTTGCGGTCTCTTTGCTACGTGAATTCCGCTTTAGGACGATTCCGTGATATAAGAGTAAAGGAGTCTTTAATATTTTAGATTCCCGTTTTCTTACTTGGTAAAAAGGTTTATGGATATTATGTCAGTATTTTTAAGAGTCTATACCTACTATAGTAAGCACGACTAAACAAGATGTTGAATGCTATGCGCCTGTAAAGGCAATACCCCAAAGCTACCCACTATTCTGAAAAGACTACATACCGCTTTTACCCTTAATGGATCCATGTATCCGCGCTTTTAAGATAAAGAGCTCTCCTACACTTGGGTATTTCTTCCTAGCTTTAGTTAAATTTATTCCATTTTTTGGTTTTTTAGATAAAAGCTTTACTAAAGATAAGTTTTCAACTGGAAAGGCAGGCTTAGTAGTTAGTAATTAATTGTCAACTGGGAGATAGAATGGCCAATATTTAAACTCTGACTATAAACAAAAAAAGAATATGACTCCGCGTTTTCTCTAATACCCTTAATTATTTTAAATCAAAAAATCTCCTTTCTTTACTATAACTATACCTTTGAAGCAGTTCTTATAAATTGTAATTCGTATTCATGAACACAGTGTTAGCTTAATCCTAAAGGTTATCACGATTTGAACCCTTGCCTGTCTCACAGATTATTATTTGTATTACTACTTTAAATACAAGATAGGGATATAACTTTTAACCAGGTGTGTATCAAACTGAGATTCAAGTAAAGATTTTTGTTTATTATAAAAAATCCGTACAAACCTCATATTCCAAGTTGTCCAACATGAAAGAGAATTCGCTATACCGCAATTTTACCTTTGAACACTACTCCAAAAGTACTTAATTTTAATCTTAGTATAATGGTGGTGAGGAAACAAACTCTGCAATAAGTTTTTATAAAGCGCATGCCCTGTCTATGACTTTACCTATACAAAAACATATCTAGAAATTCGACCTAATTTTTGAGGGTTTGATACCTATTCTTGTCTTTAGATTTCAAAAAATAAGGGATCCCCGCTTCTTTACTATCGAAAGCTTCATTTTGAATTCTGGGTGAACCAAGGCAACGCTCTATATACACGGGTATCCCATATACTCACAAATGCAATAATACCTGAATTTCTCATTAACAAAGGGAAACCCTGGAGACGCATTAAGAAGTAGGTTTGAAATCATGCTTTATAGAATAGAGGAGAGAATTTGCACGGGTCAAGAGCAGTTAAGTATTCTTTTTACCGAACCTACTAGAAGCTATCAAAACGTAAATCCAATGCTGCTTACGCATACTCTTTTTTAATAACGGGGAGACCCCCTTCTAAAAGTTAAGAGATATCCCTGACATCTGCTTTAGATGAGTAGTGTTTATACATTGTAAAAGATATATAAAAGGTCCGGGTCTATTAAACCTAGGAATACTCTATTAGGATCATTATCTCGTCAAAGGTATATGGAGCTTCTGTAGACAAAGTAGAAGAGAAGGTTATAATGTACTTGATTATCCACAATAAACTTAGTTACTGGGGAGTATAAGAATAAAAATAAAGGTTATCTATCCAAGTTGAACAATTCTGGCAACTAGTTTAATATACTATCTATGCAATGTGGAATCCTAGAATAATTATAGATACATACTAAGTTAGCTATTTAGTCAAAAAATTATTATTTTGATTCGAACTTTGCATATTACATATCAAATAACAAAGTAGAGACTGCTTGGACTAACAGAAATATCCTTGGAAAACCCATAGAAAACCCGAGGTACCATATTCTCTTTATGATTTTTTTATATAAAACTATTCACTATTATATATTAGAATTCTCCATCTTTATTTGGGCATTTACCCTTGAAAACTTTAAAGCTTTAATATTACACACGCGAACTGTTATTCTTGAATAAGCTCACGTTGATGGCCGCCGATCCTTATATTTTATAGTAAAGGCTGCCGCTTTGATTATTGCCTGATACAAGTGGAACCTCAGGATAAGCGAGGGTCAAGTAACTCGAGAGTGCTCAAAGTTCAAATCGAATAAAAAGGGGGAATCCCTCCGGAATCAAAAGGAAAGCTTTTAAACTGATCCAGGCAATTGTAAGGAAAGGGTTGACTATTTACTAATAGCAAAAGTACAGCTTATAAGACAGGGATGGGTATTCAGAAGGGCATAGCCCCATATAGGTTATAAGAAAGCAGCTGCCGGTATGAAGACTAGGAACTCTAGGGTAGATATAGCTCATAAAAGGAGTCATCTTGTAGCTACAGGTGAGTAGATGAGGAGCTAAATAAGGGATTTGTATTTTGTTTACAGGGTTTCCTGAGGTACATAACTAATTAAGTGCCAGACCCCAAATGTAGTCATTTAATTCTCAGTTTTCTTAACAAGCAGAATTATGTTGGGGCAGGTAAGCAGCCGAAAATCCGTCTGTGGTAAAGAGAGGGTGGTCCCATGTTATAAGCCAAAAGAAAAGGCATAAATTTGCAATAAAAATTGGAATCTCATCTTAAGAAGAAACTTCTGTAATAACTAAAATAAGGAAGGGGTTTTCGCACAGAACTCTTTAATAATAGAACAATAGGAGTAATGCCCTTCATAAGAGGTGCCTTACCGACCACTGGCAAATCCACTTCATTTCTCTGAAGATATATCATAATAGCTTTATAAGGAATTCTCATTTCATTTAGTTGTTGACAACTCCTATACTAGATGCTGACATTTCTAAATGTGTATCTGGCTTTAACTCTCCCTACCCCTTACTATAAGTCTAAACGTCTTTGACTGGTTCTTAAACATGTGTAGCTAAACATAGGTAATCCATATTTTATGATACGTTCATGAAGTATAATTAGAACCTAGAAAAGCAATTAGGATATATTCTTTTAGAGTTTAAGTAGGGGTATATCTTAAGTATAGTTTTCGTCAGTTATTAGAAGTTGTTAAAGTCCTTAAGTAGGCAATCAAAATGTCCGCAGTTTGAATTATAAAAGTAAGTTTGGTCTTCCATGTACAATGAATGTAAGATAATAGAATATCTGTTTATATAATATAAATAATGTCTTATCTCTTATACCCTAAACCCACACAAGTGTTGATATAGCAAGTTAAGCTTCTCACTTTTTTTGTAGGAAATAGGGCGCAGAGGTAAAAAGAGAAAACCATAGCCAAGTGCTAAGGCACCGGTTTTTGATACCAACATTCAAAGGTTCGAATGCTGTGAGACTAGCTAGAGAAAATCCTAGGACTCCTTTGAAATGAAAAAAGTCTTGAGTATTACTATTCTTTTTAATATTAGTATATAAAGGAAGAAGTTTATGATCAATTTTACATCAAAGTATGAACCTAGTAAACCAAGTCCCATGGTTTTTTAAGTTTCAATAACCGGTAACTTATAAAAGTAATAAGACTGGGGTTTGCCTTTGAAAAAGTTTCTTGTGAGACTTAAGTCAAAACTTATACTTTTATATACCTTAATTTATGGGCGCTTCTACTTTATGTATTTGAACCTTCCTTCTGGCGATAGCATATTATGAGCCGAAAACTCTCATAGTAGAGTACTCCGCTTTTGTTGGCTGTTAAAAAAGTAGAGAATCTGAGATATTTGATGCTTCTTGCTTTTAAGAGTCTCACTAAATTATCCTATAGAATCTCCTTTAGTTAGCTATGTAAGGTTTAGTATACAAATAAAAAGACTAATCCGGAACCCCATCCTTGATCCTGTGTCGACTAATTTCTAACAGTTAATAAGATTTTCGATTCCTTTTGTAACCTACAAAGCAGAAAACGAGCTCTATCTTGGGGACCCGCTAATTCCTAAGATTAATCTGGGCGTCTATTACTAGAATACATTGAATGAACACTTCTTTTATGTCCCTGAAAAGTAGAATAAGGTCTGGACCAAGCTCAGGAACAAAGGGAAAGGCTAAGAAATGTTGGAATCCTCTAAAACGTTCTAATCCAAGGTCATTTGAAAAGAAGTTGTCTGGTATTATTATTATGATAAATCTAAGAAGAGAGTAATAAGACTTTATTTCATTTATAGGATTCTATATTTACTTTTTCTTCTAGGCAGGAGTTATCTTGGTTCTGTAGTATCCTAGTATAGCAGGTTCGACTTTTGTGATATGTTCTCAGGAAGTTCTTAGTGTATGAAACATTCAAAAGTAGGGTTTTTCCTTCTTTTTAAGCTGCCAAAGTCCTTATTATTTACTATACTATATCTAACCTAAGTTCAGAGGGTTGGAAAGCGGCTCATATAATTTGAAACTCCTTGCAATCCGACCAAATACCGTTGCTAGGATTAAACAGCTTACGATTTTCCCACAGTGATATAACTTTGCTTACGAGATATCTTCTTAAAAGAGCAGGCTATGAGGTAAGAGTTCTTAGAATAAGAAAAGGACCCTTTTTTAGAAATATACATTCAAGTGTCTAGCTGTTGGAAAGCGGTAGAGTGTAGTAACAGAGGGGTAAAATATTGTTATACAAAGAAGTTATGAAGAGTTCGCCTATCCCTTCGAATGGCACAAAAAACGACTCTAATATAGTATGAAAGAAAAGCCAAGATATTCATATAACTTCTAAGTAAAATAAAAGGGGATCCAATCCGAAACTAGAAATACAATATACGACAAAAGCTTTTCAAGTTACAAATAACACATATCCTGATCTAAAAACCTCGTAAGCTCGATTACTGAATACTTAGTAAATTCCTTGTGACTTAAAACTAGGGGCTTTTTAGTAGCTAGCTTGAGGTCAGTGCTTTTTTATTTAAGTGCATTCTAAATTCTTAGGTTTTAGAAGATATAGGAGTTTTTCCGCAGAAGTATAGAGAGTTTGCTTCCTTTGAGGAGTCTATTTGAATCTTTGCTTCGTGAGTTTGAGTTTTTTCTGTAAGATCAATAGAAAGTGACATAGACCGGGGATTTTTCAGGGACCCTGATCTTGATTATATAAGTTTATTTCTGAAAGCTCTTTAAATTATAGGTTTTGTAAGCCCAATGAGATACCAACTTAGGAAGTACTTTACCTTACCCCCTAGTGTACGGCTGAGGTTAACCTATAAAGACTGAAAAACACTGGCAATATCCCAGATTAGTACCAAACTCCACTATTAAAAAGACCCCCGTATCACCTGCTTTTTTATAGACCCCCGTTTCTTTCTAATCTAAAAATTCCTAGAAGCTATTTCAAAAACCACCCCATATAATGTATGATACCGAACAGTGGACTCAAAAACCTGATATTTCTAGACCACTCGGCTTAGAAAGTAGGGAGGGGACCCCTAAGAAAATACTATAAGTTCTGAGCTGAGATAAAGAAAAGGGACCTCATAAAGAAAGTATAAACTTCTTTTTTTACCGGTACTCTGGAATAAGGGTTTTACTAAGAGTATCCTGATAGGGAAATAAAAAAAATACGATTTTGAAGAAAAAGGAGAGTTTGCTTGAAGAAGGACTCTGGTACAAAGACTGCTTATAAAACTGATACCAAGACCCTTACATGAGGTTAATATTAAAAAACTCTTTTAACAAAAAAAACTTACACTTAAATTAAAGCAGCTCTGCTATTTTCACAAGCACTCCCTCTTCCTATAAATTTGTGCTCTTGTTTTCAGGAAATAAATACTTTTAATATCTCTTTCGGCAATTGTACTGTAGTAGCTTCTTGAGAAGGAGCATACCCCAAATTACAAAGAAACAAGTCGGTTATTCAAATTCTTTTATTTATCGCAGATTTTAGCTATCCAGGTAGGGTCCTTTTTTAGGAAAGAATATGTCTTGAGACTTATACTATACGTATTTACTAGATTTCCTTATTTCATTAACAAATTTCCTTAAACAGGATCAGTAAAAACAAGAAAGAAAAAAACTTGTATCCTTGAGGAGCCGACCTTGATTAGTATTAGTCCTTAAAATCATGATAATAATTAAAGAATTCCGGTTCAATCAGGCAGCTACTCATTATAGTAAACACGTATATGATATTCTCTTATTCCTACTCTTGTGCAGCCCCCATTCTGCAGGACTTTTTTGAGTTGTCGTAATTCCTAAAAGGTCACTTGTAAATTTGAAATTATACGTATGAATGCATATGACAAGGCTCGAACCCACGGTATTATGGTAAACGAGTGTACCCCTATCTTATTATAACTCTATTTTCTATCCCAGCCTTTAAGCGATCAAGATCTTGTTGAATAACAAAAAGATTTTTTCGAGCAAACACTCCCCTATACAGGCTGCAAAAGTAGAAAGATTGCTTCCCGCATTGTGCGACCCTTTAAACTCCCCTCCTTTTTGAAAGATGCTTATTCAATGAGAGTTATCATCCTACTACCGAGTAGTATGGAATTCTAGTACGATAATGATTGCTCTTTGGATTATCAGTGTTTTACCCGGGTTTCTTTCCTATACTGAATGGTCATAGCAATGAGTATCTACACACGGATTTGTTACTTTAGTAGCATTTTTTTTTAATTTTAATGTATGTACCCAGCTTAAACTTTAACTCCTCGTTCTCTTTAATTAAATAGAGATAGAGATTTATTTGACCATATAAAAATTTACAATAAAAAGGAAACGGCTTCAAAATCTCCGGGGAGCCCGTTTACACAATGTACCTTACCTTCGCTGACAAGAAGAACTAAGTATTGTATAGGTAATTAGTAATTAGAAAGGTAGAGATATGTATTAAACAATTTACTGATGGGACTTCCTTGTACTTTACTTCGAGGCAAAGTAATGGGCTATAAGGGGTCCGGATTCAGAGGCAGAAGAGTGTATGAAATAGGTTTCGATTGGTTAGTTTTTAGTAGTTTTACTATTAGATTCATAAGATAAATTTAGGCAATCCGGGCACTTTTTGACAAAGGCGTGTAAAGAATTTATTTTAATAATAAATCTAGATACAACAGAGTTTGGAAAGAAACGTAACCTAAGATCTCTTGTCTGATCCATTCTGCGCAAGGGAATTTCAAATAATATACTTTTTAGAATTAGCACTGAAGTGAAGGTCTTATTCAACTTACTTCAATAGTGGTCTTTAAAATGATTTGGCTGGTTTTTAGAACAGGATTCGCCTGTATTTTTTAGAGAAAGCTAAAAAGAAAAGAAAGGATTTCTATTAGTTGTCTAGGTTACCGATCTTATACTATAACACTAAGTACCCGACCGCTTCATAAAAAAATAGAGTTCAAGCAGTTAGGGCTTCCTTGTGAGTTTCCTGAGTTTTGAAACAGTTTAAGAAGAAGTTCGCGTTTATATACAACTAGATTGCTTTGTCTATTTTCAGAAAGGAAGGGGAGAGGAAGCAAAAGGTATACTTTGAACTCAACGTTATGATTATTCTCATAATACTTGATACACAAATTGTGAAAGAACTCCAAAATCCCAAGATTGCTCAACTACTTGTCACCAACCAAGCATTACGTCATTATATAGATATACTTATACCCAATCACGAATCCAACTAAAAACTCCCCCTTAAGGTAGGGATATCCCAGTATAAATTAGTAGTTTTACAGGTCTGGATTTGGACACCACATAGTCGTATAGTGTTAGTAACAGTCTCTTTTTCATGCGGAAGTATATAAATAGCCGGATAAATGCTTTTTAATCTAGGAGTCTTATTCATAATTTCATAATAATTGTAAGTATAATGAAGTAAAGAATGGATCTTCAATTGGTAAGACTTTTAGTTATGACTAACCGTACAAGGTTGACCCGATCTAAAGCGGATGGATTTCTTGTTTTAAAAACCTGTAAATATTCGGGAGGGACCCCTCTTTGTCTGCCTAGAAGTCGACTTTAACCACTAACCAAAGGACTAGAACCCAACTGAGCTATCTCAGCTTATACTAGAAGTTCTAATAACTCGAATTCAGTATAAATTCCTATTGCAAAAACTTCTATTATATATAAATGATTTTATTTAGGAATCAGAAAGAATATAAATATCTCCGTTCAAGTAAGCCTGCCGTTTCCTATGGAAGTCAAACCCAATAACAAAGGGGTTCTTGGGATTGTTCCATAAAAGACACTTATTGTAGCCGGCAAGGGCGAGTAGCGGTACATCAAAAAAACAAGGGCGTAAATACTTTTTTATAAGAGTAGTGTTGTTAAATTAACAAGGAATTCTTTACAAGTTTATAAAACTAAACAACCTAAAACGGAAGAATTGAAATATCTTTTTATACTTGCTGAAATCCTAATCTCAAACTCTCACATAGAAAACTCAGGATACAGAATTACTATTTTCTGATTTGAAGTTTACTTGAGAATGGGCAGGCAATTTACAAAATCTAAATTACAAACTTTCATAACCTCAGATCCCTGAAATCGAGGAGAGCTACTCCTAGAATTTTTTGTTTTAAACTTTGTTTCCCAAAATATCTAACTTATAAAATGTTTCCAATAAGCAGACTAAATAAAAATATATAACCCGAGTGTAAAAAGGGTACCTCTAACAAGGCTCTATATTTCAATTTCCCATATTTCCTAACTTGATAAATAGATACGAAAACGGGGCTGGAATAAAAGAATACATTAACTCTTAGAAATAAACTATAGGAGTTTTCCTGATTCAGTAGAACTCTTAATATACCACATTTGGGATAAAAGTAAAATGAGAATCGCTTAAATAAAGAAATGCTTTAATCTATCTCTTCAAACTCGGTAAATTACTAAGCGTTTGAAAGAAAAGTACTGGGTTCAAGTCGTTTTCAAAAGTTCGTATAAAAAGAAACCAGTGTTTTGGATCCTACTAACTATGCCTTATAGAGAAACCCTCCTTTCTACTGCATAGCTTTGGTTCGACAGACTGTCATCAATGAAATGAATCCTTTTTGTATATAAGTGATTTATTGATGAAGGAAAGAGCTACTCGCTTAACTGAGGCATTTACCTACACCTCATTTTTCTATTTCCTTGTGACTTCCCAATTCAATTTCTTAGTATAAAGAGAGTTACCTTTAGTATATAGTCTTATAGTGTAGGTCAGTATGGATAGTAGGATCTAACACACTCTTTTTCTAAGCTACTTACGGAAGTGTCTAATAGAGTCTAAGGAACTAAAAGAATTTGTACAAAAACGGGTACAAAAACTTATACCTAATATCCTAGAAGCTCCTTTCTGGTTCTTTTTCTAGTAAAAAAGCGTATTGTCTATTTAGTTACATCTTTTTCCGGATAGTTTTTTCTCACGCCTACGAGTGTCATATTACTGTTCTCAGGTCACCAACATTATTGTGTTGTACGGGAGCCCCTTTACTTAACAAGTGTTTTTTAAGCAATTCTATAGAATCAAATCCTTTCTCTATTGAAAGTCTTGCCATAAGGTTTAGGGTAGGCGGCCCTGCATGGTTATGGTACACTGAATTCTTTTTAACACACGGAAATCCTCTTACAACCAGTTTTAGTATTATTCTAATTAATTGGCCGGTTAAAGAGGTGAGGTTTTTTCTATTAAATAAACACATTCTGGGGATTACCGGATGTTATAAGGGAACTTGTATACAAAAAGAGATCCATTTATAGAAGGCTTACTTAAAAGTGCTGCAGGATTCGAACTTAAGGATTCCCATGTTATTATACTCTGTATCTTTAGAGTGGCTTTTTAATAGTGTAAAGTGTAAGTTGAATAGTAGAAGCTTATTTTATTCTCTTTCTGACCCAGATGAAAACAGAAGCTTAGGGACAAAGGAATTCCTCCCTTTCTTCAGCTCCAGATCTAACTGGGGTTAGGATAGGAGTTTCTCTGTTTTACTGGCAGGCGCTTCGAAAGACATCCGTATACTGGGCTCCTTAATAACTTAAAAGTAACAACTAAAAAAATGTCTTGCCGTCTTACCATACAGCGAAAAGGGGCATCTATACTTCCACATAACTCTACAAAACCCTTACTTGAGACTTCTACTACGACTGCTCACTCTCATAGTATTTAGGAACTTCAAAATAAATTTATATGGATGTAAAATTGGTTTTTTATTACAGACATAACTAAGTTTGTACTTTTCTCCCTATTGAAAGTCTAGATTTTATACTTATTTTGGATAAACCCTGAGTCGAATGCAACTTTACCCTATAGAATCCACATAATACTAGTTTGAACTTCACTTACTAATAGATGAGCTTCCTTAATCTAAAAAAGAGTTTTAGCAAAAATTCATTCAATTTCTTTTCCAAGCCTATAGCACAAAAGCTCACTAAAGGTACCAAACCTAGGTTTATTAATTACCATACTCCAAGAAAAAATTGACTCCAATTGCACTTGATAAGTTAGTAAGGGGCCCCTCTATTATATTGAGTTCTACTAGGAACACGCCTTTTATCTAGCTTAAGTTTAGCTTATCCTAAATAGTTATAGTATTAAAAAGTAATCCTTATTAGAGAATTCCGTACAGACGTAGTATTCTATATTCTTTACACTTTTTGATCTATCTTTGCCATCTACTAATTATATAGGACTTTCTTATATGTGTTAAATAACTTGGTCTTTTTATAAAAGTTAGAATTCTTGACTTTATATATCTCCATACAATGGAATTAGATATTTCTTAGTATATAGGCCTTTGCAAATTGATTACTGTTGAGTTGGATTTATCCGAAATTCTTCTCGTTATTCTCCAGTAATAGTTAAACCCAAGATTCATTCTAGGAAAAGAATCGTGAACTTTTGAATTAGAAGGTTTTGCGTATACAGTATAGATAGAAGAAATTTAAAGTTAAGAGAGAAGCTTAGTACCAATGTAGTACACACTTGCTTTTTGTCAGTATGTGTCTTGAGATCTTGTATGAATTGATCTTCTTTTTCATCAAGAGGATTTCCTATAAAAAAGATTGACACTAGATATAGTAGACTCAATATTTTTCCTTCATCAGAAAACCCCTGCTTCTGTTTGTAATAACTGAGTTTTTGTTTCCTAAGTAGTATAGTCCACCTTAAAACACTATTACACAAGGAACAAATTCTATTTAAATTACTAGCTTGGAACAAAAAAAGGATATACCGCTTAGAAGCGTTTTCCACTAGGTTACTTATGAGGAGAAGATTCACTACTTAAGTCTGAGATTTCTTATTTAGAAGAGCTGCTGATCAATAAATAGAGTTCAAGTATGAGTTACGCGTACCACAGAGCATACTAAGGAAAGGTACAAAAAGAAGTCTTTGTAGATGATACTACTTTAACCGGAAAATGAAGTAACTCATATCTTAATCTAACTTTCTTTGTCAATTATAGGGATTACTCGCTTCTCTAAAGCTTCGAGGTATCAAATTTTAAGGTAAGATTTTATTTGAATTTGATGCTATAGTTTTTGAGGAATTGCCTCCAGTACCCTGCGAGATCTCTTAGACTTGTGAAATGCTTAATATCAGCCGGGCATAAGGGGTACTAAAAAACCAACTTACTTATACGAGTTTACCCAATAAAAAAGATCTTAGCAAAAGCTTGCCGTTTTCATTAACTAAGGATTTTTGCTAAAAGGAGTCCACAAGTAGATTATAAGTTAGAATTCTTGAGTTACGGGGCCCCGCTATTTGAAAATGCGCGATCTATACCAGCTATTCCTATTAGACGGGTTCGAAAAAAAAAATTAAGTGAAGGTAGAGCAGTACACTACATTTGTTTTAAAAGCTCAGGGTATAAGGAATTCCTCAGCAGTGCTTATAAAGAAATGATAGGGGTTTTCCGAAGCTCAAAAAGAGAGTTAATTACATAAATACGGAAATAAGCTTAGAGTTTAGATTAGATAAACAGCGGAGAAACTGAGAGGTAACAAGTAAAAAACCCTTTGTGTTGGGATAGAAGCAGTCCTTCTTTTTAGGCTTCCCAGATGAAAAATATTGGAAAAGTATAGGATTTGCGTGTTGGGTTAAGGTGGTAGCCAGCAAACAAATTGTAAAGAAAAAAGAAATTCTTTCTTATTTTATAATACATTAAGGGAATTCTTTTACTAGGTTAAACGCGGAATCTTTTCCAAGTATGAGTAAAGTTTTCAAATAGGGGACTTCCTATATTTTTTTGGCATTCATTTGACTTCCGTTCTTTTTGTAACGATAATCTCCTGATGAAAAGTTAGTCAATTAACAACCGATTTTTCTTTTTTTTGCCTTGCATTCTTGAAAAAAGCAGCTAGTCATAACTGAGTCTAAGAGCCGGATTTCTTTTTCTAAGGGTGGCCCTAAAAAACTACCATAATTTAAATTGAGTTAAGGAAGAATTCTTAGTTAAGAGAAGCATACAAGCTTTAAAAAAAGGGCCCTCCCTATTTGGAAAGCAAAATGATAGGGCAATTTCTATGTATATGGAGTCCTAGGATATTCCGTTTTACTTGTTAATCTCATTTTTGAGGAGTACCTAATAGAAATAAAAAGGGATCCTGGTATTTTTTATTGTACAAGGAACCTAATGGAATTCAACTATTACTATCCACGAAACGTGATTCGAACTCGTACATGCCTCTTCAATTGCGCTTTGCTTTGTCGAGTTTAACCTTGATTAATTAGTCAGCTAATATACGCGTCCCAACAAGAAATTCGCTTGCTATGTTCCTGGATTTTAAGAGTACAGGTAAGTAAGTAATTCTATAAAAATTTTTAATTTGTAAGAAAAACACGACTGCGATTAGGAAGTAATATTCTTCATGTAGTATACCTAAACTAAGGTAAGCATAAGTTTTTGATATATTATTTCTATGTCTCTAAGGGCACACCCTAGAATAGGAATTCCTTATTGGGCTCCGGGTTTTCCTTTGTTGGTGTTGCTGCTAGTGTAAATATGTACTATCATAAAGAGTATTCTGCATTAACCTATGGTCGGTAATAGGGATGTACTCGTAATACTTCAAAGGCAAACTCCTCTTTGTACCATAAGAGCATAGAACAAGAGGAGTCTCTCTTTTGCTATTTTACTATATATACTCCTAATTATATTACTTTTTAAAACAAGTAATACACTACTCTAAGGTAATTACCAATTCCAGTAGTACATATAAGACAGAACAGTAAGCCCCATAAGACAAGGACTCCTTCTAGCACAGGTCTAGCTCATAAGAATCATAAGAATATCGCCGCTAAGACTAACGACTAACTAAGAATATCCAAAGGAAAGCGCTATCGAGACAAACAGGGTCTAAAGTGATCTGATTCCGGGGTTTTCTAAGGCATAGAATTTGTTTTCAAATAAGAAAGGTCAAGTGTTTCAAGTTTTTGAGTGCTAAGATAAAGAGGAAATCAGTTATGAGTTATAAAGAAGAAAGAGGTTATAAAGTTCATAGTTATTTTGTAAGTAGGATCCTCCTGAAATTCTCTGTAATGCAATTCCCGTCTTCCGTTACATTTCCGTTGGGTAAAAGGATTTATGTATACACTGATAAGGTTTCTACTCTCTTTACCGATAAGCACTAAAGACAATGAGGAATTCTCAGAGTCAGTTCTTATTATTTCCCGTTATTAGAAAGTGAAGTTAAAAACACTGCAAGTAAGTTCTTTAATCGGGAGCCTTTTTCCAGTCTGTAAGGTAACTTTACTGGGAATCCCGGGAATTCTTTAGGCATGTAAGCTTCTGAACAAGAAAGGAGATTTGCTTTCATGTCCTGCTCTGCTTTTTAGGATTCTGTTTTTAGAAATGAAAGAATATAAGGAAGTCCGAAAGCGTAGGAGATTCAGGTCCAGGGCTTTCTTTTATCGATTCTAAAAGATCCGAATTTATAGGCAATAAAAGGGTTTCCGAGTCAAATGTACAGCTGAGTACCTGAAGTACAGAAGGCATTTTGGATAATAACTTTAGAGTTGTTTGGTTTAGTTTGTATTTAGAATCCTGAGTCTTTCCTGAAAGTGTTTACTGAAAAAGGGTTTTATAATGAGATTGTTTGTTCTTGAATTGACTAAAAAGTGGGTGTGCAATTGTTTTAGCGGAGGAGTCAGTCTACTTGTGTTCCACTTGAAGGATACTGTTTAATCGGTTTCAGAAATCAGTTTTGTATGTGGAATAAATCAAACGTATAAAGACTTTTCAAATGGCAATTACGGGATAGACCTCATTCCTGTTTTAATTAATGCAAATGGAAGGAAATGTATAACAGGTTTTGTTATTGATAGCTTATAAGTACTTCTGAAATCCTGGGTATTTGGTAGAGAAATCTTTCCTTAAATTGGAATTTGTACTAGTTTTATGAGGAGTAAGTTAAAGAGAATCTAAGTCTCTGTAAGACTCTTCGGAGTTTATTCTTATTGGGAAAGGTTCAAGTAAAGGAAATAGAATGAAAGCCTGTTTTGTTGGGGTTGGCTGTCATAATGTAAGTCGGTATACTCAATACTACTATCCTGCCTTAATATCCTTGACTATGTGCCAGTCGGTAAGAAGGTTTCATCTATGTACTATTCAGTTTGATCTCCTCCAAAACGATAAACTACAAAACAAAGAAGACCAGAGGAATTGGATCCTATTACTACTCTACAAGGTCTTGTATTTCGATAAGAATCAATTCTATATAAGTATAGATTGCAACAATAGGCTGCCCATTAGCAGAAGATAGGGGTGTAAAGCTCCAAAGGACTCGTATAGCTATAGAGAAGTGGTACTAAGATTAATAAAAGAATATTCCGGATAGTAAGTTCAGTTCGTTTGCTTTAGTCAGTCTGTACTCGTTAGGTTAATGTTTATCCTTAGCATTTGAAAGTATGGACTTTATTTAAGCTACTCCTTACAATTCCCGTCCTCCGCTATGCTCCAGTTGGGTAGATGAATTGACTCCTAATCTCTCTATTTTATCTTCGTTAACGATAAGCTCCATAAAGACAAGAATACAGTAGCTGCAAGTACAGGGAACAACCGTAACAAAAAGTCCATTAGGTAAGTCTCTGTCTCCTAGGTATCTTATTTCTAAGTCCTACAAAACAGGGTATCTCTCATACTCATAAGCAAGAAGTCTCACTAAGAAGTAGTCATGAAAGTAGTAAGTTAATAAAAGCAAGTAAGAAGTTTTATTGGATTAGACCTCTTGTGTTACTGTGTTTCCCGGGTTTCGGATTCCTGATAATAAAGGGTTTCAAATATCTAATATAAAGAGGTCAAGCCAAAGTTATTCTTTTATTGGTTTGGTAAAGACTGGTACAGTTTTATATACTATTTTTTTTTTATTTATTATACTATATTGCATAACTAACTAATTTAGAGTAATACTATACAATAGGAGGGAACACTAAGGTGGAGAAGACTAAGGCAGGGAAGCTCTCCAATCTCCTGAACTGCTAAGAAAGTTACAGCTCTCGGGAAAGGTATAGCTCGAGAGATTTGTTAACTTCTAGGTGTAGGTGTTAGGCTTAAGAACCAAGGTATTCTGAATGAGTAAGCATTTTGAAGTCTGTTAGAGAGTTTCAAGGAATTTAGCTGGATAGGCTAACTTGTTAGTAAGACATGCTAGGGTTTTTCGGGGTTCTCATACTCTTTTTGCTTTACAACAGGGGTATTTACAGAAAGATAGGTACCTTTTTCTTCTTCGTCCGGTATTTTTCTTAGATATTAGCTTAGCTAGACAGGAATTGTACTCAGTAAGGAGGGGTATCCTTTAGAGTTTAATAAGGGGAAATAGAGATCTCTGAGTTTGGTTTATCTTAGTGAAGGGTGTTGCGCGATGAGAACCTGTTACTTTAGCTTATAGGCCCTCGCTTTCATTCCCAATCTCTTTTAAGGGTTGACTTTAAATGTAAAATATGTAAACCAGTCTTTATTATTCCAGAAGTTTCAGTTGAAGCAGCTCTAAAAGGAAGGAGTTTCTTGTGTTCCCTTCTCCAATTCCTTATAATAAAAAGAAAGCAAAGTCAAACACTAGGAAATAGTCAAGCAAAAAGGAAAGCAAATCCTCGGAATCCAGAAGGTAAAGCACTGCTAATTTAACAAGAATATAAAGGATTCTATATGAAGGGAAAGGTTAACGATAAACTTGTACTATACCCGGGGCACTGAATAGCCTACTTCAAAAGAGATTTTGGGGTTAGTTTATAGTAGAGAAAGCTTGAATTGCAATGTATAAAATTAGAGCACCTAATAATGAATGAGACGATTGAGAGCCTTTCTTTTGTATACTATACGGGTATGGTCAAGGCTGTTGTTATGGAAGCGCAATTAAGCAGTGTGATTTATACGAGAGGCTTATTCCAAAAGAAAGGTATACCTAAACTACACCATGTAAAATGTTAGTGAGTTCTGGTCCCGTACACCTCTAGTAGTTATGTTTTCATAAGATAAAGTGAAATACTTGCTTAATCTGAGAGCTGTAGATGTAGCTTGCAAGTGGTGGGCCTCCTTTTTTATAAAAATACCTGGAACTCTGATGGGATACTCAAAAGTTTTCTTTTATTTGTACCGAGCTTAGCGAAACCCCTTAGTCAAATTGAATCCTTTATCATAAAATCTAAAGTTGTGTATTCAATCGAGTAAGAATTTCAAATCAAAATACTAGATATATAACCTATGCAAAGAGAGAGCTTGCTTTGGATTCAACTCCACTAACTAGACCAGAATGTTATAAGTAATTTACCTGCAATTCCATTAGACTCGAATCAGTTCTCCTCCATTAGAGCTGCACTTGCTTAGAGTTTATCTTCCATTAGAACAATTCTTTAGCTTCAATCCCAACCAGCTTCCACAGCTGACAGAAGAAAGAGAGGTTTCTGTTCTTTGCCTTCTATCCCATTAGAGTTCTCCTCCTAAGCGCTTTCCTAGCATTCCTTCAATGTCAATGCTTTGGACTTCAACTGCTATTGACCATCATCCATCTGCTACACCTGCTATCCCAGATGTTGAGAGCTCCTTCCCTCACCGGCTTAGATGGTTTAGGTTTCTCTTGCATCCTCTTTAGCTATCGACTCCACAGGCTAACGACATTGGCCTTCTATCACTTGCTAGGCTCGCATTCATTCCTTTCCATCGACAGTAACTCCTAACCTTCCTACTTACTAAGCTAAGGAAATGTATTTTAGCAAGGAAGAAGAGAAGAGCTTTCCTTAAAGCATAAAGGGCTGCTCCACGTTCCTTCTTTCCCCTTGCCGGAGGCGGTCAACCTTAATAGTGAAGGGACCTCTTCTAACCTCTAGAATTTTCTAATTAGAATTTAGAAAGGGATGAGAAAAATGGCAAGCATCATAACCAGAATCAGGCACTTATCTAATTAAGAGAGCACTTCGGCTACGGCTAGGTTCAGGAACAAGAGGAAGCATCATTGACAATTTGGCTAGCATCATTTATAGCGAACACTGTAGAGGAATGGCAGAATATAAAGCAAGGTACACGAACTAAGAACGAGGGAACAATGCAAGGATATTTCCTACTGTTTAAGCTTTCAAGAGTAGGGACTCTTACAAGGGAACCACTAACTCTATCCTTTTAGGTAAGCAGCTCTAGAATCAGAAGGCATTTTGTAGCTATTTATCTGTATTTGGATTTATTGGATCCTTAATAAGACAAGTCTTCAAGCAGGCGGAGGAGTCCTTAGTCAAAGTTTAGTACTAGTCTTGGATCTTTCATTATCTTTCATTTAGCATTTAGGAAATTCTTGACTTGTAATACATAATTAGATTCCCCTTTTTATTCCAATAATTCCTTAGTAGGTCTTTTATAAAGATATTAAGTGAGTGAGGTTACAAATACATAAAAGCTGAATCCCCTTTATATCTACTGAGGAAAGAATGAAATGAAGAATTACTATAAAGACTGCGTACTTACCTTGTGACCAGACTACTGGATTTGAAAGTCAAACCTTATCTACTATTACAATAGATTTCCTGTCTTTATAATACCTGGTATACACATAATGAATTCTTGTGGCTCCTATGCTTTTACAACTGAATTAGATTTGCACCTTTACCCTTATTAACTAGATTAGGAAAACTCTCTATACCTTCTACCCTGGTTAGGACTTTGTTACTCTTATTGACTTACTTCTCCATCTCTATCTATGAAAGATAGGCCTTGCAGTCTCTGCTGTATCCTACACTTATTCAGAGCTAACTTTTGAGTCTTTCTATTTGAATCCTAAGGCTTTAATCTACCATTCTAATTTGTATCTTGAAATATAATATAATATAGGGTACACCTTTACATCCTGTGCTTCTCTTAGATTCCAGCTAATAGGTTTCTCGTTTCTCATTATAACTTTCAGACAAACTGATTTAGAGCTCTTCTTATTGGCTTACACTTACGTAAGGCCTTACCTAATCTAATAAATAAGAAAGAGGAATAAAGGTTTCGAAGGAAGAAAGAGGGTGTCTAGTTTTTCTAAGGTAAGGATAGTATCAAGTTTACATGAGTGCCTTAAGGGATTAGGGATTAGCTTTCTTTTCTGCTTCTAGGATTCAGGGCAGGTACTTATCAATTCTTTTCCCTATAACCATAATATAAAGAGGGGACTCCTATAAAATAGGGATTTAGGACTAGAAATTCTTCTGAAAGTATCTAATTTCTGTACTGGGAAACTCCCCTTTTTTATATAATGACAGGTTTCTGATCCATCCCATCCCTTAAAGAATCAGCAAGACAATACCTTTAAAGCTTCCTTCTTTGACTCATTAGTAGATCTTCCTTACAAAGTGCGTATCACGATCACAAGGTAAGGGTTTTCAGTAGGAGTTCTTGTTATTCTCTTAAATATCCTACTTATAAGAGTTGGGCTCTAAGGAAATTGACTAAACTATAAAATGGAGACACTGAGAATTGGATTTGATCGAACCGATGAAATACCTGTCGAATTACAAATTACAGAAGTAGCGAGCTTTATATTATGTATTAGGACTGACTTGCTTTGGAAAACCAGAACTTCCAAATTTCTAACTAAGTGAATACTTTAATATCTTGATCTTGATTTAGAAATTCTAGGACTCTCAACAAGAAAAAGGGAACTCTAAAAGACGCCGCGTACATTACCTGAATTCTAGGGTGATTTACCAGTTGTCATAACTAATTTGTATTATCAGCATCTACTTAAATGGGGAATGTATAGATTTATAGAGGTCAAGAAGATTCTAGTTAAACCTTCTAAAAGAAAATCCTAAGGAACAAAATGAAGTGCTACCCTTAGCTACCTTTCACTTGGAATTCCTAGCTTTTACATAATTAATAAGGAATATCTGCGGGTTCCAGTCCTATATACACTTACACTAGATCGGGTAAGATTAAGGATCCCTTTTAAAGAATGCCTTTCCTCCGCGCTTCCTTTTCAGAGCACTACTAGCAAAAACTAAGGTTACTGTCTAGAATAGCTTTTACCGATAGACTACCTCTTAATAAGGTAAGGAATAAAAGCGTTGGGACCTGACTTGTTGGATTTCCTAGAAAAGGTTAGTATAAACCAATCACCTGACGAGGGAAAGCACTATAACTACCTGCTAACACTAAGAAGAAGACTCATACACTACTGACAAGAACTTTATAGACTAAGATCCCATAATATAGACACAACTAACAGAGTAACCAAACCACAAAAAGTGCCTAACCTGGCATAATAGAAATAAGATATACTTTTTTTTCATTGAGATGGATCTTATAGAAATGCACTACTTACGAATCTAAGGAACCTGGACAAGCAATGGACTGCGCGGGGATATCTTTCTCCATTATAGATTCTTTCCTATATTTTACTGGGGAAGTACTAAGAGCCCCCTTTGCGCATACTAAGTGCCAGAATCCCCAAAACTCGAGACCATTAGATTATTGACAGGAAACACAAGACTCAAACTTTCTAAGCTACTTACCAGAAACAAAAAACCGATTAGACGAGAGAAACCAATTACTTTTACTAAACTAAAATTCCTTAATTGAGATTGAAAGTCTGACCCATTCCAGTGCATCCACGCAACGCAAGGAGTAATTCCAAGTAGATACCTTAGATAAGAGTCCTAGAGATAGAAGAAATTGAAACTGAATCTAATCCCAAAAAGGAACTTATTATATACAATAGACCCAAAACAGATCACTGCTTTCCATTTAAGACTTAGGATTAACTCCTTTGCCTTCTATCCCCATTAGCACTCGGAAGACTTCTGAGATAAGGAAATAAGTTCTCCCTTGCTTTAGCTACAACAAAAAAACAAGTTTATAGAATCTGGAATCTGTTCTCCGAAATCCATTAGCTGCTCGAAGAACTGAGACAAGTCAACTTGCCTTTGCACATAGACCCACAAGGTTAGAACAAAAGAGAGGATTCTGTAGTCAAGATTGGGTTCTAAGGATTTCAATTGGTACAAGAGTATTTACCTAAATTGTCTTAATAAGTTTACTTTGGAAAAATAGCCACACCGTCAAAGAGAGAGTGCTAGACTTGCTTTCGACTGCTAAGAATAAGAATAAGAATTTGGATTTCTAGTAAGGAATCTTAGAAACAAATAGATTCTTTATGTTATCCTGTACAGTCTATCAGCTTATGCAATACAAGAACCCTGAATACAAAGAATTCATTTTACTATCATATAAATTATCATATAAATTGGAGAATCTGATAAAGTCTCATACACCTTTTCCGGCGTACACATAAGAATACAATTAAGAAGTTGAGTCCCTACCGAAACTCTAGATTCTAATACTAGGACTCTCAACCCAAATCAAAAGGTCCAAAGGAAATAGAATCTGGTTCCATTATCCATTATATAGGCTGCAAAGCTCCAAAGAATTTTTTATAGCATGTATTCCTATCCCGTAAAGCTTAGAATCTAACAAGAAAAATAGAATAATATATCACATTTCTTTAATTAATAAGAAAAGAAGTTCAGCTAGGTTACTTACAGCAAGGTGCTAGCTTTCATTTAACTGGTTATAACGTCTTTTTTGCTATTTCAAAAGTGTTGTAATTTTTCATCGAATTGTCCAAAGAAGTAGAACAAACAGCGGGGATAGAGTAGTTAAATAAGGAAACAAAAACTAAATTCTATATGGGAATATTACTTTACATAGGATTACACAATTAAAAAGTTAAGGCGAAACTCCTGTAGTAAAATATCCAATAAACAGAGTTCCCTTAATTGTGCATGTTAACCCCACCAAACAACTACAAGTTTACTAGTAGGATTTGACTGACACGATGCAGCTACGTCTAGGAATTGAGTCATATAATACTCTATCTTGATGACACCAGTACACTCATACTTTTCGATTTCCTTTTGTAAGTTTGTAAAAGCTATGATAGTGCTAAAAAGGGCTTGCTATTCGTGTTTTAGAATTATTAAGTGCCCCTATTTCCAGTGTGAGTGCGAGTTGTATGTAGAGAAAGATTAAGGTATTAATTTATGGCATCCAATTTATACTAACCCCTTTTTTAAATCTCTTTTTGTGTTTGCTTTATAGTTTTTCTAAAGGCCTTCCTAATGGAAAAGACCCCTTGAAAATTTTCTTGTTGTTCATCCATAGCTTATCATGGGTTAAATGAAGATGTCCCTAGTTATTAAGGACCCACCTTAAGAGTATATAGTAAATTCGGATTCAACTAATTCATTTGATTTCCTTGTTTTTTTCTGAACTTTAGAGAAAAGTTCCAAACACGAGAGTAATAGTTCTTTTTTGAGGTTGAAGTAAGAGTAAAATTTCCAAATAAAGGGTAGGAATCCATCCTAGGCTCAATTTAGAATATGGAAAGAAAAGGATGCCGTTAAGGTATACTCTGAAGAATAACTGTATTAAGTAAGGCTTAAATGACATTAAGATTAAGATCCTTTGTTGTATGCGAAACCCCCGGTATTGAATTTTTTTTTAAGTTCTTGTTTCTGTTGATTATAAGCTATTCCTGTTCTTCTAATATACTATCTAGCACGAGCCTCCCTTCTTACTGCGTTCCGGTCGGTAAGAGTAACACTATCTAAACCTTACTGAGTTTCCATCCTCCTATATCAATAACAACTAAAGATAGAGGTAGATAATTTTCTTTTTTCAGCAATACAATCCAAATACTAATAGATAATATAACAACTGTTCTAGGGAATACAGGTATAGCTCCAGTAATAAGTACAGGTATCCATCTCCCTTAGAAAGAACAAATAACCTGCTTCAGTTAGGATTGAAAAGAACTTCTTTTACGGGTTTGACACCTTCTTTATTCTTGACTTTTTATCCTATATAAGATACCACATTTCAAAGTTTACGTTTTTGCTTTAGATTTTCTTGTCAACGGGCAAGTGATTTTTTATATATAGCCAATTCTAGTTTTATTTAGATTACACTTATTACTGAATAACTAAAAAACATTGAATCCGTTCTTTAATAATACCTTACATAATTTACCACTTAAGAAAGCGACAAAAACGAAGCCCTGTGAAGTTGTTAACTTGCTTTACAGGCACTAGAATATCCAGTGGAATATAGGCAATACCCTCCTTTCCTTTCTAGTACTCTTTATAGGATTAATTCTTTATAAAGAGTCTAAAGGGGAACATAAGTATATTGGATAACCTAGAGTTGACAAAACACTCAGTATCATAATGTTAAACTTTACTTTCAATAACACACTAAGCGCTTACCCGCACTTATTCAGGAGAAATATATCACATAAAATGAAGTCCCTATTGTTTCGTTCGCCCTCTCGAAGAGTTAGGTATACCAATCGGTCCCAATTAGAATTTTTTTGGTTCTTTTTTTATCTTTAAAGAAGCTGTACTCTGGTAAGGTTATAGAGCTCCTCGAGCAAAATCACTAAGGATCTAGGTGCTCAGTCAAAAACTAATCCTAAATTTCGAGGGATTACTCTGTCCAGTTCTGCTATTTCCAAAACTGAATCCTTTTTTGTTCTGCCAAGGAATTCTAACTCCTTGCGATTAATTAATAGTATTTTGTGGAGGTATACAAGACGCGTTTAGGTAGTTAATTAAGGCTTTGCTTTATAGTATTAAATGTAGTTGTGTGGTAAACTCATCACTTCGATCTTAGGGTCCCCCTTTTTATAAAATAGCTATTTTATATGTTTTGTCACTTTATATTACAAGAGTTTCTAAACTTAAGGAGGGCGCGCTTAAGCACGGGGGCTGATACTATTTCATTTCTTATAATATAAAGAGTAAAGAGGGTGTCAATATCCTAAATTGAATGACAAGTCAGCAAGTCAGATGGGTTAGTATTTTGTCTATTTATATTATGCTTCTTAACTTTTAAATAAATAGGAGTTAGATCAGAAATATGGGCTTATGTCTATACTGAAGATAGCAATAAACTTATATAATCAAAAACTAGTAAAATAAACTCTAAGACATTTAAGTAATTTTAGGCTAATAATTATGAATTCGCTTTTTTTGGCAGGTTTGGTATATGACACTCAAACTCTCCACTTATTGCTTCCATAATATACCTCTTAGCGAGACTGCCCGCCTAGAGAATGCACGTTCAACCCGGGATTCTAGATATTCTAAGAGTAAGTTCGTAATATTTAAAAGTAAAGAAGAGAATCGCACATCGACGTAACCCTTAAGACACTTTTGAGCATTAATTATAGCGAAACCTACCTTGCCCTTATTGAAAATCAATTAAGTAAATTAGGATCTTTTTCTTTAGTTTTTGAAGCAAAGGGAGATCCCAGAAATAAAACCAGGGACTTTTTCGTATTAATAAAGCAATTCTTGCATGAGCGTTGAAATCTTAGACCCCAACGAAGTCCCCTTCCGGTTGCTTTCTGACAGTTAAGATAAGAAAGGGTTCCGTAGTTTTATCATTATTTATACACAAGTCCGTACTTAATCCTAGGAATATAAAAGTTCTTAATATCTACCTCCTAATTTTAAAACTCATAACTATGTACTCAGATTTACTTATTTCAAAAATAGAAGTTTAGCCATTTAGTTTACTTTGCCGCTTAGCTTATTAGAGAGCTTTACACTTTCGTATAACTTTCTTTGACTTTAAATTGAAAATAGTAAAAAAGTATCATGATTTTGAATATATATAACATTGACCCTTAAGTAGTAAGAAGAGTATAGGAGTGGATCTATTTTCAACGTCGTAAATGTGAATCGTTCTAGCTAATAAAATGAAGGCTGTTGAGTAGCAGTAGATCCGGGTTTCAATTCTTGTGGGTAAAGGTGCTTATACCAAGCCAAGAAAATGTACTGGTGTTTAACAAGCAAGAGACCCATATAATCCAAGGGGTATATACTTATAGGCGCCTACCGCATCCAGTATACTTTGAAGTGTTTTTATGAAAAGGATTTCCTTTTATACTTGAAGGAACGGGATTATCTAACACAAATTACACCTTTGACTGCTCGAATCCTGCATTTCATTCTTTTTCAGCGTTCACAAATGGAGCATTTTCTAGAAACAAAGGGGACTTTTAAAGTTTCTGCATTAGATAGAATTGCTCTAGCTTTTGGCATTGGTGTGACATAATACTAGGATCTATAAAGGCGCATTCCTGCTCAGTTAACAGCCAACTGCTCTACCAAACCGAGCTATCTAAGCACTTTTATTCATACTCCTAATAACTCGAATTCCTAGAACTTATCCAATAGCTAGACTAAATTCCTTCTTTATAGGTCTTAGTCTTTGTACTACCTGTATCCCCTTACTCTTGATAGCTTTTTATCTGTCTTACCTGTCTTGTATTCCTCTTCTAAACTTTATTTACTAGACTAGAAAACTCATTACTTTGTAGCTCATAATTCCTTCTTAAATAACTGTACCTTGCGATTTCCACTACTCTAATTAGCCCTGTCTACTAGCCCCGGTAAGAAAGAATTTAATTGAGAATGAGAAAGAGTATATATGTAGTAAGGCTCATTAGGACCCCTCTTAAGTAATAAGTGCATTCGACCCCTTGCCATGCTGGTTACATTAGCCGGTGCTTTATCTCTAAAAGAAAGTCAAGAATCAAGCAAGAAGGGGAACAGTTAACAAGAATCGAAACTCTCAACCAGAATAAACGAAATCAAGGCAACAAAAGCTACAAACAACCCATGCAAAAACGGTTTAAACACAGCAGGACTTCGTTGACTTGCTCCTAAATAACTCGTACAAATGAAACTACCCTATCCCTATAAATAGAAACCCTTACCGGGGATCACTCTCGGAGGCTTCTGAGATTACACCAATCCAAAGTGAGCCTGTTTAAGAGTTGCCTTATAAACTTAAGTTGATAAAATAGAAGGATACTATGTATATTTTAAAAGACTTTCACTTAACTTAAAGGCCGGATTTTGCTGTCTTTGTAAGTCCCTCGTAGTCAAAGGAACTTGGTTGATATGTTCTAGGAAAGTGTCGATAAAGCAATACTAATGAAAATAAAAGTTTTAGGGATCGCTCAGATCTGTTTAATATACTAACCTGAAATTCAGCTTGCCTGGTTTATCCTTATAACTAAAGGGGTTCCTATCTAGTATGCTGCATGGATCTAATTTTAGGTTAATCCTTTTTTTTTCTAGTAGTTTTCTTAGTCTTTGTTAAAACCTTATTCTTATTGAGTGTCTCAGAAAGGTTTAATATAAAGTTGCGTTCCTTAGCTGTGTCCAGAATCAACAGTAAGTATAGTTATATCTACATTATATGAGGCCTACTCCTAATCTAGGCTTGATTCTTCACTTTTTCTTATAAGATTTAAGGATTCCCCAATGATGTGATACACTATTATTTAATACCAAAATAAGCTTAAAAAACTAAGATAGGCACATAAACTAGTAAGGGCTCAAAGAGAGTCTTTGGTGCATAATATGAGTCTTACTAAGTAAGTATATACGACGAGGGATTTTGATAGGTATAAAGTCTTGGCAAGTTCTTACGATATTATACGTACAGGTATTGAGCTTTATAAGTGATTTGATAACTACATCCCACTCCCCCGTTGTGAGTGAGACTAAAGCTAGGAAAAAGTAGGTATTTATTTTCTATTTAACAAAGTTTGATCTACTAATTGTGAAAGTGATGTCTCGAAAATTACATAGAATACCTTGAGGTCTCTTTTAGTTTTTTGTTCTTAGTTAGATACAGAGACCTAAGAGTTCGTTTACTATTGTCTTCCTTAGACTCCGGCTTGGTCAAGCAATCGTTTTTTAACGAGACTCTGAAGAGTTTCGACAGTAAAAAAATATAACAGATATAAGTATTCTACTTGAAGTTAGTACGTACAGTTATCCCCAGAAGGGAAGCCCATTGAAGGGCTCGGGACCGGTCACTGCGAAAGTAAAGAGGAGTTTTTGTCTACAGAATTCTATAGCATACAAAATTAGATATTCCTGAATTTAGGGGACCTCCTATAATCGACAAGCAGTGCTATAAATAATGGGTATACCTTGGTACTACTTCTTCAAGAATTGAACCGATAAATCTGTATCTCAGATAAGAAGTAAGTACTTTTTTTTCAAAGATAAACAAGAGTCCTAAATTAGAGCACGGAGACTCTAGCCTATCCAGGTGATTATAAGATCAAATCCATAACTTTGTTATTACTTCAGCTTCAAGTAGTTCTATTTCTTAAGTAAAAGCATGCCGTGAGAAGGAATTCCAGTATAAATTGAATAGATGCTTTTATCTATTCCTGCTCCTTAAGGGGTCTTTCAATTATCACTTTAATTAGTGGGAGTGGGGGCCATATACCTTAATTTGGTGTCTTTTTCATTCAATTTTTAGCTAGAATAATGGAGACTTTAATGAGTGATTAAGTCTGTATTATATACACGAAAAGAATTATAAGGTTATATAAAAGTGGAGTTCCTAAATTCCTTATATATGAGATACTCTTTTGTTTATGCTATTATAGGAGATGGGTTCCTCCTAATTATTCATTTTATGGTATTTTATAATAAGCGAGCCTATTAGAACTTCAGTAAAATAGGGAATACCAGCTATACTTATACTTCTTGACTGTAGGAATCTCCCATCCAATTTGTCCGGTTACGCCTTGTTAGCTAAACAAGAAGCGGAATGCCTTGTCTCTAAAGGAGTTAGTTACATAAATTACCTCAAAACAAAGATTAAGTTAAGTTAAGTTATTATAAGTAATAGGGTTTCCTTTTATTTTAAAAGTATATAACAATAAAGAAATTATTAATAATATAATAAAGTGGTCTTTCAAGCTGCAGTATAGCGAGGTGCTTTATCTCCTAACAGAAAAACCTATACTTGTTAATCACCTAACTTTAGAGAATATTTAATTCTATAAAATTCCGGGGTTTGACGACAAGTTTTATTTGGAAGCCCGAGAGCTATAATCTACATCTATCAAAGGGGAGCCCTTTTTGACCTAATTACTAGGAGGATTTTTCCGCTATACTCGTATTTATAATTTTCACTTAAATCAAGTGTATTACTGTTTGAGATACCCCTCTCTCCTAACTTACCCTATCCATATGGTACAGTAAGGCTCTTCTAAAGCTCCTAAAGACTCTATATAAATAAAAGTAATTCACAGCTAGGTTTTCTAGCCCATAACAATTATAGAAGAAAGTATTCCTCTGTTTCCAATTCTGGGTTAAAGTGTAAATAGAAAAAAGTGTAAGGGTTGTTTGAATTTAAATTACTATAAAACTAAACTGAAAGTCTGCTTTTCTTGTTTGTGTTTATATTAGTGTTAGGTTAACTGTACTAAGACTCTCTTCCAGTTCCTTATAAGCCCTACTTTGAGAATAAAGACTAAGCCTTCTCTTGGTTGTCTACCATACTTACTCTTTTTTCGTATCGAATTCTAAATGAAAGTATGGTCGTAGGTTCAAGTCTAGTTCATAATGAACAACTGACAGAACCGGCAAGCGAATCTCTTTCATTTTATGCTATTAGGAGTAACAGCCTTTTAAAGCAGTTTAAAGTAGATCGTTTAGTTTTATTGAAATATACTTTACAGAATAAGAATTCCATTTCAATTCCAAAAACCTTGGATCAACGATCAAATTCACTGTGAATTGTACGTCAAATACAAAAGAATGCTAGCTAATTTGGTAGAACAAATAAAGATACTTAGGTCGAAGGTTCCAGTGGTATCATCATAAATACATAGCCCAGATTTACAGTTTGGGATAAGACGCATGTGGACAATATGGGTGCTAACTAGAGCCCAAAGTAACTCCTAGGGGGCTCTCTTTTGCTCTAAACGAAGTCTGTAGTTTTCAGTTAGTTTTTCGAGAAACGTAAACAATAAACGGATAGAATAAGACAAGACAGCCTGAGCATGTGCTGATCTTAGTCTTACCACTTGACTAGGGGCCTTCTTAGTGTTACCCTTTCGTTTACTTCTGCTCTCTTTTATAAAAATCCTGCAATTAATTAAAATGAAATCATTAGAATATAGACTTGAGCCTTTAAGAAAGGGTCCTAGTTGAAAAAAAAAGGTTCATCTTAGCAAAAAGGGTGGGTAATATTAAGACTGGATTTATAGCCACTTTATGGGATCCTGAAAGATCTAATGTAAACAAGAAATCTAGAATGAGAGAGGTAAAAAAACATGTTTCATAAGAGCGTCCCATTCTCATAGCTATGACGATTAAAGCTAACTCAAGTTTCAACAGATAGATTTTGTAGGGATTCCTCTTCGCAGTCTTAATAGTTTTGACTTTTTATTTCTAATGTAAAGTAGTCTACTCTGCGGTATTCAGAAATTCATAAAGCATGGACTTCGGGTTTCAAGATAATGCTAAAGGTATCTAATGAATACCAAGCCTGAGCAAAAAAGGAACCTTCTCTCTCCTTACTAAATACGACAGTTAGCTTGCGAGAAACTTTTTTACTTAATAAGCTTATCGCATATCCAATGTGAGTCTTATTTGGGATCATAAACTGGATCTATATAAACATTGTTCAAATATATAGATAGACAACTCGATTATATATAATAATGGAATTAGCTTACTTGTATATTCCAATTTTGAAGCATCTCCTTAAATTGAAAATACCAGAAATTAAGACCCATATTGATGCAGAGATACTCTACAAAGTAAGGATTCATAAGTCAAATAAAAAGGCAAAATAGTGACTATCCTCCAAGATCTTATATTAAGTAAAAAGGATAGCTCAGTTTTGCTACTGTCTAAGGTAAGCTTGAACCCTTCACCATATCTGCATTTCAAACCTAAAGAAAATTTGGTAGTTCCATTGATCACGTTTCAACTCTGTCCTAGTATATAAACTCCTTTAGCGTGTATAAGTCACAGGCCCAGGGAGCTCGGTTAATACGAGATAAGCTATTTCATTTTTACCTTTTATTAAGCAAGAATCTTCTATAGCCAGTGAATTGAAATGAAATCCGGGTTAGTAATAAGTACACGTTTTTCTCCTTATAAGGGACTTCCCTACAGTAGAGTTTCCCTCCTATTTTGAACTAATAAGCCTCCTTATTTTATGGGGATTCGGAAAGTCCAAGTATAAGAGTTTCTAAAACATAAGGGAGCACCCATAATTGGTAATTTTATTTTATAAATAAAGCATAAGATACAGCATTGTATTGTATATAGCAAACCTCGTTCATGATTAAAGGGCAAGTAAGATTAGAATGAAATGAAGTGTTAGAGCTGTGTGACATCAACTCAGATGCTGCGAGGTCATTTTTTGTTAAAGCATAAAAAAGTACAACTGGAATTTCCTAATTTGATTTCTTGATTCGTAGTCTAGTAGTTTTCAATCGTATTTATTAGCTTCTATTTAGAAGTTACGTTCTTATTGTCTTTTGGAGATGAACGAAAGTTTGAGTCGTCCAGAGTATTGAATTCTAGGCGCATCCTGGTGGTGACCCTTCTGCAGCTCAAAAGGATTTGTCAAGTTTTTGAGGTCATAAATGTACTTGTGTAGAGGATCTCTTCTCGAGAAGTCTTGCCCCTTGTATTTTTATATAATAACGTAGGCCTCAGAAATAATTTGAGAACCCCTAGTTATATTAGCCGTATATCTTAATAATATCTATTTAAAGCTACCCTCTACTTAGTTGAGCAGCACGGTACTAAAGGATTAAATAGAATACGGAATTTCTGGATCTATTATATTATAAGCGCGGAGTATAATACAAAGATTAATAGAGAATGCGGTGCCGCTATGAAGAAGAATTCATATGGAAGCCATATGATACTACCTTTAGGAATGCTTAACAACTTCATTCTGAATTGATACCCTATTCTTTTTATAAAAAGTAATATACTACACCTTCTTCAAAATAGGGGACAAAAGAGAACCCTATAAATTGAAACTCTCAAAACCTAAGAACGAAGTTTGATAAGTCCATTATTTATATTGTAATAAAAGGGAAGAGTTTTACATATAAGGGGAATCCAAGAGCAGAGTTTGAAAAGGTTTAACTAGTAAATGATTCTCTTCTGAAAACCAATAACACGTAACCCATGTGACAGCAAGACCTAAAACTAGCCGCGGAGAACGCGTACTCTCATTTCTTTGAGATCCATATGAGGTTGGTATATGTGAGTCTCTTTCTTGCTCAGAAGTGGATTCAACTATTGACTCAAATATGGTTTAGTCTTTTGCTCTACCAACTGAGTTATACACCCTGAAAAAGAAATTCCCCTTCCCTAGTAGAAGCCTATAGTTTCAGATTCCTTACCAATTTCGTTTGTTTCTGCCGCGTATAGGTATAAGAAGCTTCTAAGACACTCAATCTAAGAACTAGAGTTTACTATTTATAACTCTGCCTAAGAGTAGAATGGTCTTGTTACCATAAATTGGAAGTACAAACGCCGAAGCTGCAAAGGAAAGTTTGTACCGTACTGATCTATAAAGAATTTCAGTGCATTTCCTTGAGAAATAGAGATTCGTGCAACAGAGTTTAGAAGTTCCCGGATGTGGTAGAGTAACTTACTGGTTTCCTCACGCAAGTTTTGCATATTATAAAGTCTAACTTCTTAATGAGCTGCTGTACCTGACTTGCTTTTTGGCACTCGTTGATAAAAGAGGAGTTTGTATATATATTATTTTAGATAACCCGAGTCATCTATCATACTCTTTTTATTCCTCTACTCAAATTATGAATTCATTAAGAAATCTTTGCTTTGGCAGATAGTATCCTGAAAGACTTAGGTGTTTGTGGCAGGAGCTCATACCCCATCAATTCGCTAGTGTACAATTTTTTAGGTTTTATGCTTACAGGTCTAGTGTGCCGCGGAGCTCCCTCTATAAACAATAGGAATCAAAAAGGGGTCTATAGGTCAACTAGAGTCTCTCATAATTAGAAAAAAGGGAGGAATTCCCTTAGCTAAAGCAATTCCAAAATCGGTAACTGAAAAGTGTAGAAGAAGTTGTAGGATTCCTAAAATGAGTATATAAGGCAAAATACATCCAGAGGAGGTCTGGTTTGATTGAATTTTGATATAATCAAATTGTTTTTTAAGAGTAAAAGGCATATAGTCACATAGATATTGATACAAGATCAGGACTTTTCCTATGAGAAAAGGGGCTACTTGCCGCAAATAGAACTTCAAACAATTAATGACTTTTCTCTTTTTCTGTATTGTTATTTTGGGGATTCTTGTAATTAATGGCCTTCAAAGGTTAGCCTTCAACCCGCACTTGTGGACGTAACCTCAATTGAAAACCTGGACAAGCTTCTCTATTACAAGGGTCCCATAAATGAAGGGACATAGGCCTCGAACCTAAGAGATTATAAACTAACCCCCTGAACTCCAGGCTTCCTATAGAGTACAAAAGAGTACAAAAAACCTTCACTTCAAAAAAAAGGAAATAGTGCAGAATCCTTTACTTCGAGTTGAATAGCTATAGCTTAGGAATATACGGATAACACAACTTTCTATTATCATTTGAATATTGCTTTATCTATGCTTAATTTACTAAAGAGCTCCTTTCTAGCTAAGGGCAGCGTTAATACAATTTCTTCAGTAAAGCACTTCCTGGGTAATTCAATCTAAAGGTATCCCACCTAGGAAATTGATCCTGATGCTACAAGTTTTTGTAAAAGATGCTAGCTTTCAAGCTTGCAGTTTATGAGTATGCCAGGTCAAGGTCTAAGTCTTTTGAATGGGTTCCGAAATGCCTTAAGTATAAGGGTAAGATTCTTTATTTAGGTATGGAATTCTTTATATATCCCTTGTTTTTCTCGCTCGCCCCTCAATTAGGAACTTACTAAGAGCAAGTGAACAAGCTTTAATAACTTACTTCATAGGAAAAATATCTAATGTAGCATCATAGGTAAGAGATCTACTAAGGTAAAAGAGGAAGATTCCAAAAGGGATATATTATATACGAACTTTAAGTATAATGACTTCAATTTAGTACAAAGAAGGTAACCAAAAAAGGGTTCTCTGAGCATAGCTTCAAAAAAAACCTCTGAGTATATTGCATAAGGTGTTCTTAATAAGGAGTAGTTCACCTTTTCTAGGTAAGTTTTTAAGGGATTAGAAAGCTATTCTCTTTCTTTTATACCTCATAATTTGAAGTTGGATTCTACACCTGAGACTTCTCAATGGAAGAGATCTGTCTTACTGCATAGAACTTACAGCACCGTTATCTTGGTTTTGTAAAGACTTCTTTAAGGGTTATTTCCTCACAAACCGGAAATTCCAATTAGTAATACCATAAATATCTATTATCTTAGTAATTCGAAAGGGAGTTGCCTTTAGGACTCGGGAATCGGCTAGTCCTGCTCCTTATTTGGTTTAAGTATATTCTTCTAAAGTATTACTAATTGTCAGTTTTAAGAACGGTTCTCCTTAAGAGTAAAGTCGAGGAAATGACTAATTCAAACTTGGACTCCATAACATACAAATGAATTTTTAAAACGGAATCCGGTGAACTGATCTATTTCTTAATAGAATAGCTAAAAACTAATAGAATAAGATATAAACGTAGCTTTGTAAGAGATCCAAGAATGGGTGTTATAAATAAGCCTTGAGGCCTAACTGGGTTCCCTATATTTTATTTGTGAATTCCTATCCCTAGGAGTTCTAAGTTGTTTACCAAATCAAAGAATAAATCCAAGTTTTATTAAATCACTTTTTTATTACTCAGCTTCGAGAAATCCTCTATAAAGTAGTTTAGAACAAGCAACTTTGTGTAAAAGATTCTTTACTTTTATTAGGTTTTAGAATCTCAATTTCTTGGATATCTTTTTCCGGATATCCCCTTTACACATCGAATTTAGCATACCGATCCTATAACTCCCACGTTGTTATAACAAATTATATATATATTTTTTCATTGAAGCTTTTTTTGTTACTTTAGGTTTTCTACAGAATGGATGGTTCATTTTTATTTAAACCTTTTGTAAATAAACTTATGTAATTCAGCTACAACTTTTAACTAAAAGCGGGACTCGACTAGGGGCACCCCACTTAGCAAACGGTCAATTTGAAAACGAGAAATACTAATACGGCAGCAGCGAAGGTCGGTGAAAAGGGAATTGCCTGGCTTAATAAGGTATATTAATGTAAACTAAATACCTTTGCTAAAGGGCCAAAACAAGTCCAAAAGACAAGCTTTTTGTAGTGTTTCATTCATTTTTAAAAGGATTCTCTTATGATGAGATAATCAGAAGCAGTAAGCAATAATTATACCATAGTTTTCCAAATATAATAGAAGCTCTTTGGACCGAATTGCTTAATAAGGAACCTCAGTGTGATTTCACTTCCTTGACTTTTTACTTTAGGGATACGCACGCAAATCCTTGTACGTGTATTCACAGAACCCTTACTCATACATATTTGAATTCCCAATTACAAATCGAATGGTAGAGCATAAAGTTATTCTTTAAAAAGGTCACAGGTTCAAACCCCACTTAGTTATATAAAATTTTAGCATTCTACCGGCAGATCTTATGAGACTCCCGTTTCATTATTTAAATCTAAGGATAGCTCCTCTAGGAACTTTAAAAGGATCCGACTGTTTACTAGACCCACGTACTCATTATTAAAAAGAGATGTCCTACTAAAAAAGTACAGGCTGCTCAAAAAGAATTTTTTACTTACTAGAGAAGGGGTCTATTCTTTATTGATTTGACAGGAAAAATACATTATATTAAGTATTATTAGCTTTATAAGTAAGTCCTAACCATAATACTCTAGAATTACTAAGTGTTTCTTTGAATTCTGGAATAAGCTCGAAGTATAGAGGTTTTAGAGTAGATGTAGAAAACTTGTTCACTTTAGTTCGGTATAACACAAGTATTCAAAACCAGAAAGTGTGGGTTCAACTCTACTAAGCGAAACTCCACTTTTAAGATCTGCCTTTTGGAATTTGTACTTTAAAAGGGGGTTCCCCGTTGGACTGGAATCTATCTATCAGGCAATCAAATTTTGTTAAATGGGGGTTACCTTTAAAGGTTTAAGTGTTTTTTTCTTATAGTGGGGAATTGACGTAACTTATTTTTGAAGGAGTTTCTCTTATGCTTTAGTATTCCTTTTTTTTTCTACCTCGACATGCCTACTTCTCTACCTTAGTATAATAAGTACAAATTGGCAATTGAAGAAGCTCCGTAGTAATTACGGTGTTCTAGGTCTTTCAAAGGTATCGGTCACAGTAGAGTTTTGAAGGTGTACGTAGTCTTTGGATAGACTACTCAGTCCGTATAGAAACCAAAATCTTTTAAGGCTTTATGTTTATTATCAATTTTTCCGATCTAATGCATTACTTGGAGATTCTCAGTACTACTATAGCTAACTAAAGGAATTCTTAGGTGCTCAGCTTCCTTTTTATGAGGTCCGTGGGTGAGTCCTGAGTATATGTATGGAATAAGTGTCTAAACTAAGCTAAAATGTGTCTTATAAACGGGGCCCGTAGCTTAGCTTTTTCTCAATTGTTTCCGTTGTTTGTTAGACTTGCTTTAAAAGCACTCGTAATTAGGAGTAGTTATTCTTTAAAATAAGATTCTCTGCGATTATTAAGTATGTTGTTTATGTATTAATTATAGTTAATTGTGTAAAAAGGGGGTCCTAAGAGAAGTTCAATTTTCATATATGATAACTTGGTATAAGAGTATGTTGCATATAAATGGAATGCAGATCAACTAAAAAGATTCAGTAAAGCAAACTGATAGATAAATGGAGATTGATTCCAAAAAAGCCTCTAATTCAGGCTCCTGCTTTTTAAGAACTTTATGACTTAGTGCAAATGGGATTCTCCAAGAAACTACGCAAGACTCCCAGGTGAAAGTGTTAAGCATAGTGGGAAACTAATGACAACCTCTTAGGCTTGAATACTTCTTTTTTATAATTATCACTACTAAGACTAAAAGCTATTTATAACAATTAAACATAAATGGAATTTGAGTAAACAAGTTCTAGTTCCTACGCCTTTATTCCAAGCCAACTTTCTAGAGTCAGCAGGGACGTCTTAATTTCAGTTTAGCGAGCTCCTAACAAACCTGCAAGAATCCCGCAAGGCACAGAGATTGAATGAAAGGATTCTTTTTCTGCTTGCTTTAGTATTGGGGACTGAGTAAAAAGAGAAGGTTTTAGGCCAAGGTTGTCTACTTGTGTTTATTCTTGGTCTCCCATTCCAGATAGTGAAATCTAAGAGAGCTCTAAAGTCAATGTAGAAATCAAGGTCTTAGTGATCCAGTTTCAAATATAGGAGTCACGAGGTACGGAGTCGAACGAAGTGAAGAGGATTTGATTGGCTCGAACTGCTCTACTGCTATCAGCTACTGCGCTATCCATCCTTCAACAGAGCTTTCCAACTGCACTATCGGAACTGGTATCTCTACTAGAGTCATAGCTGCACTCGCATTCACCTACTTCTTTGACTGCTAGCTAACAACTATCGACTATCAATACAGTGCAGTGCTAAGGACTACCCTTTCAAGCTAACCTTCTCAGAAGTGGATTTGACAGAGCCATAACATTCCCAACCCTTCGCTGAGTGAGAAGGGAGAAGAAGAACTAAGACAACAAGGCTTGAACCCGTGCTTGTTCATGGCGGTGGTTGAGCACTTGAAAAGACTCCATTGTCAATACTGACTTGACTACTATAACTGACTTGACTACTATAACTGACTTGACTACGGTACAAAACACTGAATCTATTTCTATATAAGTAATTCAAAAGAAAGGATTCTACTGATCTAGGAAAGAAAGACAAAGAAAACCAAGGCTATGAATAAGAGTAAGCTGCGGAGTCAGGTACAGATACAGGAAAGAACTAAGCCAGATAAAGCAAGCATTCAGTGTATTTGGTTGGAGTGTTTGGAATCGGTAGTGCAAATCAGAATCGGTTAGACATGCAGAGGTTCGAGTCGAGTCTTAGTTGGTAATCTGGGTTAAGAATTCTTTGATTGGATCTTGTTCATGTTGTCTTTGTTCAGAGCTATAACTCTTTCTTCCTAATCTAGCTTGTGCTATAGAACTGCGACTGATGCCTTTCTTCTCCCATTCCTAACCTTCCCATTACTCAAGTGAACGAAACACCACCTGCAACACAGAAAGATCTAACATCCAACACCAAGAGTCAAGGAAAACCAAATGGTAATGATCCTCCTTAATGAGTAAGAAACTAGCTAATCAGGCAATCAAGTATGTAATCCGTTAGCTAATTCCTTGAGTTGGGTGGCTAGTCCCAAAAAGAAAAGAAGCTGGCTAAGATTCTTAAGGACTTGAACAAGACTCAATCTAGAAGAGATCTCTTAGTCTCATTCTGTTGATAGCTATCCATTTACTGGTTTCTTAAGTGATTCACTATAAGCATTCATATATAGAAAAACCATAAAGTCAATCTGAGATGGCAAGGATCAGACGGCTTCCTTCTGTATGCGAAAGGGGTCCCAGATAGCTGGCTAGCTAGGGCTCTCACTTTCTTTTAAACTTCTTATACATGAGCTTTTCAGTTCAACTTCTTGAGTAGTACCACTTAGGATCGAAATGCGAGGGAGGTCAGAAAAGAGAAAACCAGTAAAAGAAGAAAACAAACAATATAGTACAAAGACTAGAAGAGAAACATGAAATGAAACCCAAAGCAACAGAGAAAGAAGAAGAAGAGAAGTCTGAGTACCCTAATCGTTCAACCCAAGATCAATCTTCCCTTCTTAGTCTTCATGCATTACGTGTTGATAGCTATCCTGTGTACTTGACTAGCTTTCAACTTGACTCACTTTCAGGAAAGGAGGAGCAAAAGGAGACAATGTTCAAGTGTCTCGTAAGAAAGAGTTGTTTCAGGCAAGGGCATGAGCCTCAACTTATAAAGAAATTGAGTCAATGAAAACCTTACACTCAAAATAGAAAGTCTAGAAAAACTTAGACTAAGAAACTGATCAAACCCTATCACTTCAAAAGAACTGACTTTCATTACCTAATAGAGAAAAGTCACTCACTGGCTAAGAAGATAGACACTAATAACAGCTATCAACCTGGATAAGACTGGACTAGCTTTCCGGAATCAGGCAAGTGTAAGCTCAAGAAAGGAATTCAGAAACTAGTACCATCAGAGTTTAGAATAAGTAAGGAGTTGGGATAGAAAAGACACTGGAAAATCCCTTGCTTGTACAAAAGCCAGAGTTTGCCAAGGAAAGATCAGTAAGAAGAAAAGCGCTTAAGCTAGTACTCTTTCTCTAAGTCATTTCATTCCCAATTCCTAATACAGAAAACTAACCCAGTATAACCAAAGCCAAGTAGTACAAATAGAGAGATACACCTAAAGGAAGACCCCTATTTCCCAAGACTTATTCAAACATTCACTCAAAGCCCTATTTCCCTTAATTATATACAAAATACCTACTTCTAAATGAGTTCACAAGCAAGCAACCAGACAAACACTCAAGAAAGAGGGTAAGGAAATGAAATGTCCCTATATCTATTGTACTTATTAGGGATTTTCTTTTAGGGCTTGTCTTCTTCCTTGTACTATCTGGAATTGGAAGGAAGCAAGGGAACCAAAAGCGCTAGATAAAGCGGTAGGAACCTCGCTTGGAAACGACTTTCTCTACC
>JAYMTG010000063.1:0-40174 GCA_036897565.1 Pelargonium exstipulatum | reverse complement strand
CTTCTGGGTTTTCCTATTCCCGAATTTCTAATTATTTAGCTCTAAAGCTTTATCCTTAATTATCTATATATTTTAGACTTTTCCGTTCAATCAAAGGTCAAAGGGGTACCCTAGAAAGAGCTCCAAGTATCCCCTGAATTACCGAAACAAGCTACTCTAGGAATCCTGGTGCAAAAGGGTCCTCTTTTAAAGTAAAAGGAGTCTTGCCCCACCATAACTTAATTTAAGTAAGGAAAAGTATAGAACTTATTCAAATATCTTTACTTATATTTCAGTAACGGAGGTTTTTTTATAGCAGTATATAAAGAATTAGGAGCTCTCCGATGATTAAAGCCTAGCATACACTTATACTACAGTATAACTCTAGGTTTCGTAAGTTTTCATTTCCCTTAAGCAAAGTCCCAGAAAAGGGGAGAGAGTTAAGGCCTTTTATTCTGGTTACGGTTACATTTAACTTATCCATTTAGAGCCTCTTATCTATTCTAAATTATATGCCTGGAATCCTGAGTGAAACAACTTAGCTTTTTGCTCTTAGATAACCGGAATTTATAATATATTAAATAGGACTTTATACGTATAGAAAGAGAAGGGTTTACTATGCTTCTTCTAGGTTGGTAGAACACCTAACTAATAATACCAATGCCAAAAGTTAAAGTCGCTCTTTTGGACTGGGGAAATTCACGTATATTCTTTTGGTAGAGCACTGGGTTCTAGTAGGAGCATTCAAAGGTTCGAAACCTCTTATGCAAGTAAGCGATCTCAGATATGTCTTGTTTAGGGCTTCTAAGTTACTTTAATTCTTAGATGAAAAATTCAATATGAAAAGTAATCGTAAAGGAAGGAATAAACTCATTAAAGGTCCCCTTTTTAGTTTCAGATCTAAGCTTAAACCAAATATGAGAATAAAGAGAGAGTCTAGTTTCGTCCCTTACTTGTTAACAAAAGAGAGCTATAAATGAAAGAAATTCGTAATAAAGAAGAACAAAAATAAAAGTAAAAAGTATAAGGAGTCTCCAACCTTGCATACCGGTCTAGTCCTCAAAAGAAATACGGAACTCTAAAAGACTCAAACAGAAAACATCTTTTAAAAAGGTATCTAAACAAGGATAAATTAGATATTCTAACTAGTAACTCAAGCCCTTTTTCTCAAGAATCTTTAGGATTCCTAATAATAAAGTCTAACAGAGGTCGTTCTTATGTTCCTTCTTCTTATAGGTCTCTAATTCCAGATAGTAATAAAGATGTTTAGGAATAAAAGAGGTAGAGCTAAAGTAATCCGTTTTCGGTATTATGTTGAACGGGGGATAAGTCACTTTAGACATAAAGGCGCAGGTTTGAAGTAATCCGAATCGCTTAAATACAAATCAATTCTTATACCACTTGCAATTTCTTATGGGAGTTGTCAAGATAAGACACCGGAATCTTTCCTAGAACCCGTTTACACGCGGAAGCTAACAAAAGGGGAATCTCGCTCAGAAGTATTCAGTTTTACAAGGACTCGCTTCATCAAGTTAAACTTCATTTTTTAGGTTGAACCCTGTAGTCAAGCTTTCTATCACTGGGAATTGAAGGAATAGAAAGAGCCAATGGAACTATGGCACCCCTTACCTTTTACTACTTAGATTGTTTCCTATTCATTAACGGATGACTTCTTATTTATAGGTCTCTTGAGAAGTGTAAGGAAGGGTATAAAAGCAGAATTCCCTAGTTATCCTGTATTACTTTATAGATCTAGGAGCTAACGAGGGAAGAATCTCTTTACCCAGGTCCTCTGTCAGTATCCTAGAAACTCGACCTTTCCTATTCAAAGTTAGACTCTGGACTGGATCTTACTCTTTTTCTCTTAATACCAAGACCTGTCCTGTACCTATAACTGTCTTAGCTATATTCCCTGCCTTGTTTAGTAGAACTAAAGGCGATCTATCCGAAAAGCTCAAAAGAAGCAAATCCTATAACGACATTACCTTCTCATTCTAAAATCTTTGACTCAGGAAATCCTAAGAAAGAGTGACTTTCAACTCAATTCTTTATTTTGTAAAAAACCTATTTCATTCTTTCTACTGTCTTTCTAAAAGCAGACTAATCGTATTCTAGATTCAAAAAATATATACGAGAGTGAGAGAGCACAAAGATATTCTATACTTGATATCAAACACTCCCATTCCTTTGTTTAGAAGCTCTCAATCGTCTATCAAGTTACACACTTCAGTTTATTTTCGGATCCAAGCTACACTTGCCTTAGTTCTTGAAGAAGGCACTCTCTTGTCATACCGGTTTCTTATGCCTACTGCCTAAACCTAAGACTGTACATCTATCGAGCTACAAAGCAACGGAATAGGAGCGTCTCTCTATGTATATGCGCGCCTATCGAGGATAGCTTTGTTTTCCCCTTTTTGTTACTTTAGACCCTCCTTTTTGGTGTTAACTGGTTTAAACAGCATCTGTTTTACATTTAAAACTAGCTTCGAATTAGAGTCACACTTCGCTTTATCTTTACGTTGTTTGATAGAAATAGATGGAACTGCTAATCTGAATCTAATACCTAATCTTTCATTTTTTAGTTTTTATTAGATTTTAAATATCTTAAATCCCAGAAATATAGACTCGTAGCAAAGTAATTAATTGCTTAGTTAGGAGCCCCTCCTTAAATAAAAGTCTTCCTTGCTGTTTGCTGTTTCATGATACTCTTGTATTATCTAGTGAAAATTGACAATAATTGGTACAAATATAAAGGCATATATAAATGTTGCCGGATTACAGGTTTATACAAGCAAAAGTATGGGGTCCCTTATAAGTAAGCAGGGGATACTAATTCGGGTTAACTCTTCTTAAGAATCCATAGCGAGTAAGGCACATTTCTAAAAAGGGTATCTCTCTCAACTTATTCTAGATTGGTTTCCTATAATTGTTAGGTCGGCATCATAAAAGGAGCTATACAACTTATGTCAAGGGAGTTTTGAGGCTTAGTTTAAGGGAGTGCTTTTTATAGGCCAGAAAAATACCTAATTTATTGGGAAGGTATGCGCGCTTTGAAGTTAAGGGCTCCTTTGTTCCGCCGAGGGCAGAGGAACCTTTTTTGTTTCTATATTGAATTTCTATTAGACTTTTCAATAGCACTACTCGCGCTAATCCGTTTAATTCCTATTGAATACATCAGTTTATTTCCTTACGGAGATTTTATTTCATTTAGAAAACATCCTAATTTTTGATAATAGCACATAAGAGAATAAATAGCGGGTGCTTGAGCTGAAAAAAGTATGATACAAAAACAGTACTAGGGGTATAGAGCTACAAAAAACCAGGCTTTAAAGATTACCTTACTCGGAACCGCACTAGCAGACTTATAGATCTAGAATTGGGGCAATAATATCATATAAAACTCTACAACTAACAAATGCTATAGCTTCAAAAAAGGATCTCTATCTCGAAATCCATTCCTTTGTTATAGGTTATATTTATGTTTGTCTATGGGCAGGGGAAGGGTCTTTTTGAATAGAAATAGTGTATAATTACAAAAAAACGAGTATATCTCATTTTTGTCCTATACCCACGCCAATAAGAGATACAGAAAGGGTCCACAATTGTAATCATTTGCAATTGGTCGTATGATATTTACTAAGATTACTGAATTTTGGGGTCTAGCAGGATTTTAGAGTTATAGATTAGAAGGAGTCCTTTTTAAATAAACCTATCCAATTTAGTAATAGATCAAGAAGAGCTAACCTAATTACTTGTATTTGAACCTTATTTGAAGATATTCTTTAAAGTTGACTTCGATCTATTAGTAGCAAATCCTGGATTCAATCTCCTTTTTTGTTCTTTAGTTTGAAACAGCAAAAAACTTAGCTGTACGTACTTGCTAAGTGTTACCCAAAAAGAATAAAGCTGGCTTCTTTATTACAGGGTTCCTTTTCCTAACACGAATTCGCGTAAATAGGTTTAGAACCAAGCCTTATATGGGGACATGGGGTTTTCCTCGGCAGTTTGATAAGGGTAATCCAGGATTTCTAAATTCTCGAGTTTTTGTTCTTCCCACTTTTTTATTTACCGAGGTTCTTCCTTATACACAAATTTGTTTAAAAGATATCCTTAATTCGGGGTTTTGACCTTTTCAGCGAGGACTTCTTTGGCAATCGAAGTTTAGTGGTACGCTTTTTGGAGAAGCTTATTTTACTTTTTCATCTAAAGTGGATCTGAACCTATGACATTCTTCTAAATTTGCTTCTCGACTATTTTCTTGGATATTCACGTTGAAACTCTTTTTATCTATCTGAAGCGATTAGTTTATACAAAAGTCCCTAACCATAAGACGTGTAAAGTCGTGGAATTGCTACGTTTACTGGGATCCCTACCCCTTTTTCCAGTATTAGTTCAAATATTAATCATACAAAGAATTTCGAATAACATATAAAAAATACCTAATTATTCACTTTATTATATAACACGCATAATTGCAACCTCCCACAAATTGAGGCAACCCTCCATACTGCGTTCTGATCGATCGATAAACCCAGCAAGTTATCAAGGGACTCACTTATAGGAGTTCGTACTTATTCTTAAACCATGTTTTCCCTATCATTCAACTGAGTTAACTAGGAATAATATCATCCGTTATACTTCTTATCCATTTTTTATTTTTATCAACAGGGTGCCCTCCAGCTCAGTAGACTACAAAAGCTACATAAAACACGAGTTCCCTGTTATATTATCCAATCTCTATTAGGCTAGTAGCTCCTTTTTTCCTGGTGCTCTGAAGAGTGAAAAGTTTTAGTAAAAGTCAAGCTACAAAAGCAAGTAAGGGCCCGGCTTTCAAGAACCAAAAATCTTGGTCGGGGATTCCTCAGTAAGGTATAAGATATCTTGTTATTTCTAGGGGATTTCATCTTTTAAAAATTAGAACTAAAGGCTGTATAAAATATGGTATAAGTTCGGTTAATAGCTAAACTTAAATATGCTCTTGAGAGTTCTATTTTTACCAGAAAATTAGATAGATTAAACTAATTCCATAACTACTAAAAGAGTCCTTTTTTACTCCTATTCGAGCTGATTGAATGTGTCTAGTTATATATAATACTATAGAACAGCCCCCGCAGGAGCAGGAAGCCTAAAGACATTTTAGTTGTTAACTAGTGGTATAGTTTGGTAGAGCACGGGTTTCTAGTAGGAGCGTGCTAGGGTTCAAGTAGTGTTATCATTATATCCATAGCCAAGATCTAATTCTTCCATGTACTATATTTCTTTCGTGTTTCCGCTTGAAAGAGTGAGAAAGCTCTCCCTTTTGTAAGTGGTAACCTTATATAATTCTATATAATGGGTATTTGGATTTTAGAGACTCCTTCTTTGATTTTCTTTTAGGTCTGACAGAATTGGATTACCTTGAATCTTATAAACCAACAAAGAGGAATTTACCTTAGCAGATACAAGTAATTCGTATGTTTGTTTCTACCCTTGCCTTTGAGAATCCGCTAATTTATAGTCTTTAGAGAATTCAAGCCTTCTAAGTCTCATAATTATGGGCTTTTCTTATTATCTAACTTTTTATACAAAACAGGATCGACCTTAATATTCAAGATAATATGCTGTATATAATTGATCACGTAAAAGAAAGGGATCACTCTTTTCAAACAAGATTAAGAATCCTCTGCTTATTTAGTTGTAAACAGAAAAGATGGAAGTCAAAAGGACTAGGCAAAGCGCTTCCAGAATCTGAGTCCTTAAAACCCCTTAGCAACAAAAAGATTATCTCATCGTCTAAACTGAAAAAACTCCATATCATAATAAGGGGAATCCCCAAAGTCCTACCTTCTGCTAATAGTAGAATAGTGATTAAACGTTGTTCAAAGTAGGATACCCCAAACAAAAGCCCTTCTTTTCATAGACTTTACTTGATTAAGATAGTATGGGATAAGCAAAGTGGAGTAACTAAGAAATAAGTAATATTAATATGAAAGGGAATCTGCGAGCTCCGTAATTTTTTTAAGAACCTCATTGGAAAGGTACTAACCACAGCGCGTAGCTTGTAAAAGCAAAAAGGGAACCCTAGATATAGGACAAGATATAGGACAAGCCTTATACAAAAACGTTCTTACTTACTGATCTCCACGAATAAACTACGTATAATTTAACTGAAATTAGAAAAGGTATCCTTATAAGTTTTTTAGAACAGAGTATTTCATTTATTTTCCGGATTCCTTAACTGTAGCAGGTATGATAACAAAACCAGGTAGTACTAACTAAACTTACGAAAGTAACAAAGTATGTGTTCTTTTGCAGTCAGGCCGCTCCTCGATGTCATTGATTTTCACAGGTAAACAATATTTGACTTTAAATCAACTTATTTATTATAATTTTCAGAGCCTTGCTGAATTATAAAAAGCACTCTTTCAAATACGAGTAATTAATAGAATTCAACTTACTCCCGTTTTTCCGCACCCCTATAGGGTATTCCCACTCACCCCATTCCTATTATCTTAATACAAGCTTTTACTCAAGAAAGAAGGTTTAGTTAACTAGTTTTTGTACATTTTTAAAGACTTTGTACTGACCAATGCATGAAGTGTCCCTTAGAGAAAAGTCTTAACAAAAAGCTTCCTTTGTTTTGAAGTAGGTGTATTCCTTTGAAGAGCTTTACCCAAGGAAAAGAACCTTATTCCTTGCAGCCTGCCCAAGATCTCTTTTTATTCTCATTGTTAGTTATATCAGTAAATTTAGGTTATAGTACTTTCAATTTGGATAAAGAAAATGAATTAGCCCAATCTTTAGCGGATTCGCTAGAGTCGTAGAATTTTGACCGTCTATTAAGAGCTTCCAAGGACAAGTTATCAGAGATCTTTAGCTGGACGCGGTTAAGCATAGAGAGAAAGAGCTAAATACGGAGCAAAACTCTAGTAGGAAAGTCATACTGTTACTGTTTACCTAAAATAGAGGAAACTCGTCGAAGAAGTTGTCTCAAAGTCTTTTAGGGGTGTGCCCCATGTCGGACTAATAAGCTTCCTACTAGTTTTAGAGATTTAGAATAGGAAGTCTCTTGACCTTGTTCTTGTTTCAGAGCACCTAGTATCAAGTATCCTATAATTTCGAAATAAGGAGTTATTTGATCTACCTGAAGAATATATGATAAACCTTCCTTAGGGATACTTTCATTAAATCCGTATAATTCTGCCCGAGGTACCAAATAAAGAATTTCCTGTAACCAATAGGACTGCTCCTTATAATGTAAAAAACCTTAGCACGCTTCAAAACCGTTGTTACCGCAAGCAAAGCTTGAGAATTGTTAAAGATCTCCTTAATTCTGAATTATATGCCTGGAATTCTGAGTTAACAACTTAGCTTTTTGCTCCTGGATAACGGGGATTAATAATCTAATATATTAAATAGTACTTTATACTTTTAGAAAAGAGCAAGGTTGACCTGATAGAGCTGCGTAACAAGGATATATAGATATTCCTTTTGGAGTTAGGCTCTGGTCTTATATACAAAAAATGCAAGAAACGGGTCTCTTAAACCTTAGTGATCGGCCTTTTCACTTAAGTTTACCTTATCTTTTATGGTTTGAGAATCACAATTAATAGCAAGGCTTCCCCTTATGAGATGCAATATCCCTCTTAGTAACAAAGATGAAGCTTACATCATAAGCATTTTTGTTGTTTCCTGTATGTAATTTGGTGTCATACTAAAAAAATTTCATTCGTATTTCAACAGTTTCGCATCATGGGTTAGCCCTTCTTTCTCTGTGTCTCGTTTCAGAAATTACAGAATCAAATGAAATTGCTATATAAAATTTTTACTAAGTACAGGAATATACCTAATACACCTTTTGCTCGTGTCAGTTCATTCATGAATAATAGTGCTTGGGAAGATCTTTTTTGTACTTTATTAATTTTATCTATGAAGTTCTAAAAAAAGTAGGTTCTGCTTGTCCGACGCCTTTCTCCGTTCATTAATTGTAAGCACCTTGATACTTTTCGATGCTATGTAGCGAATCCAAGGAAATAACTAAAATATAGGTTGTAGTAATCTATAACCATGAGTCAACTCGAAACTTGGGTCATCCTTGATAAGGATCCTTTTGCTAAACTTTTAAGTGCAATCAAACAAGGACCCACTTTGTGTTAATAGGATATACCTTTTCATTTCTAAATAGATACCAGTTATCGAGGGAACATAAAAGGTATTCCACAAACAGCGGTTTTTATAAAAAGGAGAAATATTTAAAAGGGGGTGCTTTATACTATGCTATTAGATAAAAATCTAAATTATAAAAAACCTGGAAAAGTCCTAACTAAAAAGAGTATGCCTTAAGTGGGATTCTCCTTCACAAAAGATTGTCCTATCAAGATGATTTACTACAATTATTCATTAAAAAGTATATATTATGTAAAAAGGGAAATCCGAGGGCAGGGTTTTAAGAAAAAGGGTTAACTAGTAAGAAGATATTTTATTCTGTAAACCGATAGCATGTAAACCATGTGACAGCAATGCCTAGCTACAGAGAACGTACTCTCAGTTCTAAAGTGGATAAGGTGTATTTAGTCTATCCTCTTGTTAAGCACGCGGGTACCTGGGAAGAAAGTCTGCTTTTGTTCAAGCAGCAAGGGGTAGTCTAAATAAGTAAAGTATCCCGATGAGCTGAGACCTATGTCAATTGTTGATATTTGAATATAGTTTTAGTCTAACTTTTTGTTAGCAGTTATGAAGATGTTATAAGGCACAGAGATTTAGACAATTTCTTATTTGTCTGATAAAAGCGGTAATCCTATTAGATTTGCGTTAGCCCTTACGCGGAGGCTTTTTTGGTAAAGGAAAATAAGTGTACAAAAAGCTCTAGGCCAACGGCTAATATGAGATAGCATAATCAAGAATTCGTCGGTATTTTAGGATTTTTAGTTCTTTGAAAAGAGATCTTATGTGGGCAAGCCTGGGGAGAGATCTAACAACAAATTATGTAAACAAAGTCCAGTCAAAGATGGAGTCCTATGAGATTCTTTTACAAGGTTCTATTCCTATTTAGGGCTCTTTTCAGACTTTGGTATATACTGCAATAGATTTGTTGGCACTTTTTAGTAATCACACAGGACGAGTAGTAATTATTATAATAGACTTAGTACTTATCAGCTTAGGAATTTCCTTTTCCCTTACTTTACTTTGTCGGTCTTGTAACCCTGACTATTTGTTCTAATTCTGCAAGATAAAGCATTCCTATTCCTGAATTCCGAATTGAAATGAAGGTATGCTTTCACTTTTGAGGTCGAAAGCAAAAAGGAATATACCTTAATACTAATACAACTACTATAACTATACTGTATACTAACAAAAGAACAAGGAAACCCTATTAGCAGCTCCTCCTTTAGACACTGTAAAAGTAATTAAACCAATCTAACATAGAAATAAAAGCATTTGACTTTCCTATGTTGTTTTCTAAACTATCAAATTCTCGAACTTAATAAAAGCCAGTATGATAATCACACAAAGGGGGACCCCCTTTTAAATACTTAGATTTCGAGATTTCGAGATGAATACTTTGGGGTTTTCCTAATTCAAAAGAGATCCATATACCTCACAAGTATTCTTACAAAAAAGGAGTTCTTATCTGCTGCTAAAACCCAGGCATAACCCTTCAAGTTCCACTAAAGAACCCTTTCTTATAGTCCAAACAAAGAAGGATGCTATAAGGAAGTCAATCTGATTTATAAATACCCTTTAAGAGAGTTAGAGAAGGTTGCTTGTACTAGCTAACGGAGGGCGGGCCCGGTACTTTATAGGAGTATAGGAAAAATAAGAAGAGATTTGAGTGAAGTGTTGCTTTCCTATTAATTCGAGGTATTCCAATTATTGAGCGAGGCCTTAAGTTTTGAAAGTATTTACTAAAAAGAAATGTATAATAAATTTAGGATATAGATAATAGGTGATTTTGATTAGGTATAGAACTGTTTCCTTATGTTTGATTTCTGAATTTAGATAACGGGGTAATACTGGATGTTGGGGTCGACTTCACTGGGGGGTTTCATACACTTTTGATTCATTTTATTATATTCCATTTTTTCTAATTACTTATATAAAATACTATGAAATGATTCAGATCTTAGTGTAGATTCTTGAATGTAATTTGGTAAAGTAAGCTTTATTTCTTTGCAGTATAGCAAAGCAGTAAAGCACTGGTAAGTGGAATCAGCATGCGGAGGTTCGAACCGAGTAACCAAACCCTACTACAGTACCTAAAAAACCTAAAAAGAAGTCGTTGCGTAATGAGAAAGGTCTATATAAAAAGTGTCTATTGTATAATATAATCTAGGAAAGAGTCACCTGGGGCCTAACTTTCCGTGGGTAGAACCTTTCATTTCTTGGGGTTGCCATGAGTCACATTAGATACATTTATTAGCATACATAAAGCCCTGTAATTTTACGAGGTAGCCCTCACTATCAGAAAAAGAGGATAAACTATCCCGAGTTATTAATATTTGGTATATTTAAAGCTGCTTTTAAAGCGAAGACCTCGAGCATTTAAAGAGAAAAGAAAAAGCACTCCTAATCAACACTAAGCACAAACAGCTTGAAGAAGGTATATTATATTCTACGCACAACCTTTAGATATTTTATACTGAACTTGGTTTATAACATAAAAGAATAGAAAGGCCCTTGATTTATACAAACGCTTTCTTTTAACAGATTTTTTATTTTTAGGGTCAAGGAAAATCCCGTGAGAACAGGCCCTAATTGAATGGAAGCCCAAACCCTTTTCCTTTCTTAGTTTTGTTGGGGTACCTGTGCCAGTCGTATAAATTGATAAGTTTTGACTCAATAGCTCAGTGGAATAGCATTCGACCTAACCTCACAGCTCTCCCCTTATCCCTTTGAACTTCTATCTTATGTCTACTGCCCAAACCTTACTATTCTGTAAACCTTTCTTAAAAGCTAGATTCTGTAGCTTGATTGCTTTCTTAATCTTTGTAATACTATACTCTTCATATCTAGACCTTCTTTCTCGGCTAGATGTATTCTGGAGCTTACTCTACTGCTTACTGACTTGTTTACTTCCTTTCTTACCTTAAGAGCTGTACTTTAGCTCTAGACTCTCTAGCCCTTTCTTACTTTTCAGGGATAACTACAACCTTCTTAAGAGCTAAACCTAGACCCGGCTTTCTCTTTCTACAAGATAAACCTTGCCTCAACTATTGGACTTGAACTCAGGCTTGTGGATACAATTCACCGGTGCTGTACCAACTGATCAATAGAAACAACAAATAAAGAAAGAGAAAACCAGAGGAACTCGGGTTTGAACCCGCGACCGGTAGGCTAAAAGTACAACGCTGTACCAACCTCAAATTACATACCAAAAGTAAGCCCTGATATGTTCGGAGGAAATGGGATTTGAACCCATGATACGTAGTTGCCCTTGGTATGTTGATTTATCTCATGCACTAATGTTCAGTGAAGGGTGAGTACCGACTCATTTAGTAATTTATGAGTAACTATAAAGAAAGTTACGAGTCCTGATTTCATTAATGAGTATCTGCGTCCCCGGGCTATACGAAAAAAGGGATATCCAACTTAATTACACGTTAGCTATAAAAAGCTTTGCAACGGGGTATTCTTTATAGTCAAGTACTTGACAAAGCTGAGCAGATTCAAAAGATTGTAAGTAAAATAGATTCAATTCAATTCCTGAATAAATCAATTTGGATGGCGGGAAAGGAGCAGCTATTAATAAATGAAATAGAGTTCACCCTTATTAGAACAGTAGTTATTTATAAATTCAAAAAGTATAAAACTCCTGAGGGCAGTAATCTTACGTTGTGTGAAAAAACAAAAACTGAAGTTCAAATCGAATTATCTAAAAGGAGCCTTCATTATGATTGAAACTCTTGACTTTTCACTCTTACAGACTGGGTATTTATTGTGTTGTATAAGCAATATCAAACAAATATTTATTATTAGAATATCTCATTAAAAAAAAAAGAATAAAAGGAGAATTATACTAGTTGCTTAGATAGACTTTTGGGGCTTGCATTGAACAAGTATCTATAAATCTTCCCGATACGACAATTGAAAATGGATAATTCACTATTCTCTGAAAGTATTCACCGAACATGTAGAGTTTTTGAATTGAAATATAGTGTGCAGTTTTCATTAATTCTTTTATATAAAAGAATTCTTACCGGGGGATTCTATGACATAAATCGTATCGGTAATCGTATCAGTTAACCATGGAGAAGGGCAAAGGAAAGGAAAGGGGTCTTAGGAGATTGATGTTCAAAAGGGTATTTAGAGTTGAAATAACAAAGACCTCAGATAGAGCTCACCACGGGCAACATAAGACAAAGCGACTCTTAGCTACCTAATTGGAAAGGTACTGTCTTCTCGGTCTCTAACTATTATAGGGTATTTTCATTTAGGCTAAGATCTCTCAATTATTAAGCCGAAGGGAACTTGTTGGACTAAAAGCATCCATGATATGATGTAAGATTCTCCTAGGAATAGTAGCCTCTACTACTCACAAATTTTGGTTGTAGATTATGTTGGTTTAATACAAATTCAACTCTTATCTTACATGTATTTTTACTTCAAGTCAGTTCCAGTTAAAGTAATAAGATATTAAACTAAGCTATATAAAGTAGAATCCCTTTTTAGCGCAGTTCGTTGCTAATAAATCCAATTCTTATGCAATTTTAGATACAAATCGGCTTGAACCTACGACATTTCCATCGGGAGTCCTCTGCTCTATCATTTTTGTTATTTTGACTCATAAAGGGTTACTTTAGCTTTGAAGTTGTAGCTGAAAATCTGCGCCCTTATTAAAGGAGTTTCTGTAAGTTAAACATAGGATTGCCCCCAAATCTGAAATCAATCAAAGCTACCCCACTAATATATAAGAAAGATACTTTTGAATTAGATTCCCTAGGGATACTAGGGCCCTTCGCTTATACCGGTAATTTCTTAAAGGGAGGCTTTTAAAAGCTCCTTGTCAAATTCTGTGGAGTTACCCCGTATTTCTCAATCCTTAAATATTCTTTAAAGAGGTACTTACTTTGACGCTAGGACGCCTATCTAATTTAAAAACTAAAAGGACTTTTCTAAGGTTGAGTAATAATCCAGTACTCGTTTATACTGTAAATGAGGGACTAAAGGCTTGAATCTTATTACGAGGAGGAAACCCTATCAAATAGGGAGAAACTCTAAAGTAAAAATTGGAATCAAAACCTAAACTCTTTATTCTATAATCGAGAGCCTTATAAAAAAGAGGATTTCCTACCTTTGCTTTCGACTAGTTAAGTAGTACAAAAGAGAGAAAGCTTTTCTTTATAAAGTATACTATCCTTATATTATCTATAAGAATTCTATATTTGCCTACTATTAAAAAAGGAAGACATTGGATACACTTGGTTTATGAAAGGAAAACTCTTCAAATCAAACATAATTAAGAACAAAGCAAGACTTAAGCTAATAATTTAGAGGGACTCCTCTTTCTGTTTTTTCTAGTAATGTTCAAACCTGTTCTTTTTATTTAAAGTGTGAAACCCGCAAGAGACAAAAGATAACGACTTTCTTCAAGAAGCTCCATTAGAAGAGTATCTGTAAGAGAGGTAGAAAACTCTCGGAGCTAGGAAACAAGATCAACCTGGAAACAATAGGACACACTTCTTAGCCAAGGTTGAGTACTACACTCTCTTAACCCTCTTTCATTCGAAATTGAATTCCTTCTACTTACCTGTTCAGGAACCCCTGTTTGACAATCTTTTAGTTCTATATAACTGACTCCTTTTCAAAACTACTCCGTTTCTTACTTTTATACATACTTGTTTCTTAGGCCTACTACATATACCGGCGGCTTTCTTAAAAAAGCCTTACTCTTCATGATAACTCTACCTTTAACCAGAATACAGTAACACATGAGTTCAAGTCCTATCCTATATCATACCTATCTCACGAACTAGGCCTTCCTTAATACCTCTTTTATTAGTCTAGGACCCGGTTTATTAGTCTTTGTACTACTTGTCTTTGCAGCTCTGCCTGTCTTGACAATGCCTGTAGCTTTCTTCCGAGCACTCCTTTCTTAGCTTAGTCATGATAGCTACTCAATAAGTACCCATCCTCTTCAAAACTAGCATATATGAGCCTTACCTCTTTTACATTCTTGGGCTCCCTTATTCAATTCATTCGTATTCTCCTAATTAGTATAAAACAGGTTCTTTCCGTAATTCAAGAAATCCCCTAGCTTATACTACTGTAAACTCGCGCTTACTAAAGACTAAGAAAGTCATTCTAAAAACCTAATACAAGGAACCCTAAGAAGAGTACATACGAATTCCAAAAACAGGTATTTCTTTTAATAAGCAGAGCCGGTCCTAGCTTTCTTTATCAATAATGACGCTTGAGTAGTCAATTGCCTGGCATCTTTTTAGTGGGTGTGAATCCTATTTACGTTCAACACTCTTCCTCGGGACTATACTCGAAAAGTGTAAGGCCAAGTAAGTAGCACCCAACTGAATACATATAGCAAATCTTGTTATTTAATTCGTTTAAAGCGATAAGAAAAGGGATTCATCTGTAGATATCACTCTAACTAAGGAATTTAGAAAAGCATAGGAGTAGAATTTAGTACTAGTTTTTTTTCTATTTTTATAGCTTTTTTCTCGGTCTAAAGCTAGGTTTAAGTAGGGTTTTAGGTATAGGCAGACTTTTTTGCGGATACTCATAATAATAATCAGAACTGGGTGTTACACTGGCAAAAGGCCCGCATCCCTCTTAGATTATGAAGGTCTTTCCAGCCAAGCAAGGGTGATTTCATTTTGAAAAAGGACCGCTTGTACGTACTGCTTACTAGAACTAATAATAGACTAACTTGCTCGCAAAACTGACTACTTATTAACTAGATCAGGAAAATGAAAAAAATTGTCTTTAGCTTTAGAGATTGGAAACCTGGAAATATATAAAACCCTCCGCTTTAGTGTTCTAATATTAAACTTACTATTCACACACGACTGGAACCTTTAACATGTCGAAACAAGATGAGATGCTCGGGGGAAAATGGGAGCCAGGCTTATTAGTTAGGTAAGATTTATCTTAATTAAATAGAAAGACTTTTTCCTTAAAAGAAGTCTATAAAATACTTTGCTTTTTATATCCCCTAGCAGAATCTGATCGGAACTGTAGTCCTAATTTACGGCCCTTTTACAAAAGAATATCTTAACCCCGGGTCTCTCCTGCAGTTCGTTTAGTAGTTAGTTCTTAAGTCAAGGAGGTTCTAGTGTGTCTGGATTTGAACCTTGACCATAAAATTGCAATAGACAATTGTCCAAGAGTTTTGAATGATAAATCGTGAGTAGCCTATTTTGGAGGCAACAGTTTCCTTTCTTTAGAAACGGCTTTGGTAAGATCAGTATAAGATTCCAATTTGTAAGTGAGTCCCAGTAAGACAAATGCTTACCCCTTACTCCACAAACTGTCATAATTACAAGGCTTTTTACTACTAAACTAACTAGATTGGTAAAGTATACAAGATGAGCTAAATCTAGTATTTATTCTATAGAAGTCATTCAAAATGAGTACCAAGCTGCATTTGCCTTCAGACAACAAGATTAGCCCTACTCTTCACAGCCAGCTCCCCTCCTTAGTTCCTTCAGAGCTCTTACTTCCTCAGAATCAGGCACTCTTTTGTAATATCGGTTTTCTGTATCCCTTCTTTCATACTCTTATTCAGCTCTTTCTTAAGCCTACTAACTAGACCTAACCCATGAACTTGACCTTTCTTAGAACCTCTCTTCCAAGCTTACACTTGCCTATACCTGCTTTCTTCTTAAAGCCTGACTCGTGCCTATAGTCTTGACTCAGTACCTAGAAACAAAGAAAGCCAAAAGCAACGAACTTATAAGAGTACGAGTTCTCGATCCTACTTACTTAGAAAAAAACTGGATCAGAAGGGCAAGAAAAAATAAGCAAGCTTCTTATAACCGGGTTTCTTTATCTAGTTCTAAAATTCTTAGTTATAGATATATTTGCAGAGATGCCTTTTGTATTCTAATTTTACCACAGGTTACTCTTCACAAATCACGGGAAGGCGCATGCACTTCAAAAACCCTTATATATTAATAAGCACCCTCAAAAGTTCTATACAGGGGTCTCCTTGGGTAATATAAAGCAGTGGGATTCCGATTATAAGTGGACCTCTTATATTGGTATTTAGAAATGAGGGAGCCTTATACTAGCCTTTTTGCGTGCTAGGGAACCTAATGTAATTCGTAGTACAATTTAGTAAGAAAGACAAGGCCCCTACCCTAAAGTGAAGGGCTTTGTATTAGCTCTGGATTTCTCGGCTTCTAAGTCTAAGGAATGCCGGACTGACAAGGGATCCTGCTACCCGATTTCTCTTTCATTAACTCAATTTCCTTTAAACAATATTTTAGGATTTGGCTAAGATCTTTGTAAAAAAAACCCTAATCGAGCAAGGGAATCATATAAGTAAAGAGTTTAACACAAGTTTACCGCAGTAAGTCATAAGAAAAACCTTCCGTTATTGCTGTTATCTATTTATTAGCTTAAATTAAGGAGCCTGCCAATACTTCCCGCTAGGGATTCACTTGCCTAAAAATTCCTGTGTAAAGTGCCGTTTTATTCTATAATTAAATAAGGACTCCACTGGTTAGTAAGAAGAGGTACGCGGATATGCCCCTAGCTAACCTTTTATGTCTTGTAAGTTCGATCCGGGACCTATTGGCTTATAGGAATTAAGAGTGTAATCGCTAATAAACAAGCTTAGATGCTAAAACAGCTCGATTCTGAAAAAATGTACAATCTTAGCTATACCTTTTCCCGGATTTAGAATATCCCAGGTTAAACCTCTAAAAGAGAAATCCAATAAGGAAAACTCCTTTTTCATAATGAATTGTGACTTATTCATTTCACTTGCTCGGTCGGGAACTCACATGCACTTTCTAGTAGTTTCCCTCTTTATTATCTGGAATCAGAAAAAAAGAAAGGCTAAAGCTAGGTTCTGGACTTCTCGGGCTTAGCAAGGTAGTAAGTAAAAAAGATTTTTTAAGAACCCGCTTTATTTAATAGGGTTCAAGACAAGCAATACGGGTGAATCTTTCTTAATAATCCTGGTAATTGAGGGACTAACCTCTACTCCTTAATTGACTGACTTCTGTATCATACTTATTCTTTTTCTTAGGAGCTATAACTCTCTCTTCGTCTTCATACCTAGACTCTGTTTAATAGTCTATGCTTCTTATTAGCAGCTATCCTTTTTTAAGCTGTACCTATTCTAGCGAGGGTATTCCTACTCTTGTTGCCTGTAGCTAGGGTCTAGTAGTAAGCTATAGTATCATACGAAGAACCTACAGATCTTTTCTTTGAATCTATATAAGATATTACATTTCAAAGCCCCTTCTTTATCTTTAGCTGTAGAATCTTGATTTTCGAAGTGATCCTTTAAACCATCAAGGTTCTTAGAATTTGATGAACGAGTCTCAGTTACTATCAACTGTCGGTTCTTTGGCTCAAGAACAAATCCGTTTTTATTTCTCGTAAGTATCTTTAGTGTAATTAATGCTCTAATAAGTATACCAGAGAGTTGGAATTGGTAGACTGAGCACATAGGTGATAGGGTTACTCCCTATTATAACCAAAAATCGAGGACTTTCTTAACCCTCTCCTCTTTAGAATACTTAGCCGCTTTCATAGTCATAGCTAGACACTCTTATTATGTTTATGTATCATACCTATCTCAATAACTCTAACTTTCCGGAGTATACCTATTTGCTACTTCTGCTAGGGGTATAACTTCTTTCTTCTTATTCACAAAATTATAAACTCAAAAATTTCATACAAAAAACAAGGGAAAAGCTGAGCTCGAAAAAAGGTCTTGGTATTTTTTTTTCATTTGAATTTGCGGCTACTCTTTCGTCCCTACAAAAATTTACGATGTACAGTAAGCTAGTCAGCTGTCTCCCAATTCTTAAAATTACGGGTAAAGTTTTTCTCCTAGGCAATTAAAGACCCACTTACCCTTACCTGTATTCTTTAAGTAAATGAGATTCTTGTCGAGTAATACTTATTTTAGTTATTAGCATAGAACTCGTAAGTAAAGGAGTTCCTTTAGTGCATCCACAGAACTGAATGGCAAAGCTTTAATGAGCTATACTATAAAAGCCCCTTAGGTAACAAGCTATTATGATGAGAAATTACTAAAAATATCAGGAAAAGCAATAGGTAGGATGTGACTTAACTAACTGTATCGAGGGTTCTATAAGGAATACTGCTATAATAGGGAAGATTAAAAAAAAAATTACTGAGCGCCGACCGGGTGAATAGAGAGTACTTTGATATTCAAAAAGAAAGCATGGGGCTGCTCTCAACAGTAAAAACTTACTATACCAAGAAGCATTCTAATTTACCAAGTTAAAAAAGGACCACTTTGCTGATGTTACTCTTTATTTAGGGCGTTCAAGGATTCCGTGCACGAAGCAGGATTGCCCTTTTTCCTACTTTACTACAGTTTTATACTGGAGATTTATAGTGAACCGGGTCTTAGGCAATCAAGTCCTCTTCATTCTTCTATATTAATGAGCCTACCTCTTATACATATTGTCAGCTTCTGGTTGTAACTAGAGTAGTAAAAGCTCTTCGTAGTTTTAAGCATTATTCCTTATAAGAGAAACGTTCCTAAATATGGGATTTAAAAATAGTAAACTCTGAAATCTACTTTTTAAAAAACTCTTTACCAGGAGTAGACTTAAGTCAAGACCTTTATTGAATGAATTGCACGCATCGATAAGAAGCTCAATTTTAGCTTTTTGATCACTTGGTTTACGTTTTTCGTGTCTTGTGGTAATTTCAAAAAGATGGACTTAGATATAGATTTCTTGAATTGACCTTACTTTAAAGCTCCAATAGCAAGGAAATTTGGCTTGTGGGACGCGGCCTTATTAACTTGCCTCATCGACACTGCTTTTAGGGCATGCGCATGAGTTCAAGTCCCGAAAACCCCCAACCTGTAAACGCCCCTCTTTATTTGTAAAGGAGTTTTAGTAAAGCTCTCTAAGTTTGATTATAAAATAAGCTTTGCTTTAGCAATTAAGTAACTCTTTTGAGCCCTCGAAGTGTTTCTATTTTCCTATTTATACAAATGTAGTTTTAATATAGGAATCTCACTCAATAGGCTAAGGTCATTACAAAGGACTTATTACCAATCTTTTTATTAGCATTATCTTGGAAAAATTCTTTTACAGTTACCAGAACATGGAACAAACCCACTTGTTTTCACGGGTTTCATTTTTTTTTTGAAAGAAAAATGACTCTTAATTAGTACAAGTAATCTTTAGCTATACTTCTTTATAGTAGGTAAACTTTTGTATTAATTCCTTACTTCTATTACTAAAAGGGATTTAGTATTAATGAAAGTGCTTAATTACTATAACCCGCGACCCCAGGCTAAAGGCAGCGTTGTTCTCTATCCAGACAAACTTGAGTCTCGATTTGAGTAAGTCTTGTTTAGATTATTTAGATAAGAAAGAGATCCTAGCTTCTTTGTATTGAAAACTTTTTACTAAAGAGTAATCCTTGTCCATGAAAGTTAGGTTGGTAGGCTATGTAGTCGCTTGGAACACCTATCTTCTCGTGGGGTTAAAAAGACTTTTAACTACGGAAGAGTTCCAGGTAAGAGTAATAGGTATTTAAAAAAACTTCATTCAAGGTAGTGTCTATAGAATTTTATACAAAATGAATTCTTAGTTTGAGTTTCACCGAACCTTTAGGAATTCTTACTTAAAAATATCTATTTGTACATAGATCTTTAGAGCCAAGCCAAGTAAAATAGCACAATATAGTTCTATTATGCAGCTTTTGTCAGCGATATCGTGAAGAATTCCTTATAACAACAATAAAAAAAAAAGAAAAGGAATACCCGTTGCTTAAGAGCTAAGGGAACCAAAGTGCAGTTTCTTATGTTGCTTTGAATAGGATGGGTTTACTACAAACTAAACCCTCCTCAGAGCTATACTTCTCTTCATAGTACCTACTAATACTCTGTATCTATATCCTCTTTTTGCCATAATACACGGGGTAAAGGAACACAAATAAGTGCAGGAATCCTTCCTTTTCTAAGACTCAATTCTAAAGGAGATCCATTCTTGACTTTATGCTATGCGATTTGAACCCGCGGGCTTTGAGTGAATCTTCCAACGCTCTACCAACTAAAGAATAGAAAAAACCCTTCACTTTACAATCAATGGAAAACTGAGAAACTCTAAAGTACAGACATTTCTTCTGAAAAACGAGTTCTTGCTAATTTAACAAGCTAAATTTCTTATAAAGTATAAGATTTTGAAAGTATTGGTCCACTAATTAGAGTCTTTTGAAAACCAACTCTGTTTAATATAAAGAGTTTTTTGAGTTCCTTTATCAAGGGGCCTATATACTTAACTCTTTGCTGCACTTTGAGTGGAATTTAGTTAGATTAGATAAAACAGAATAAATATTCGAGATCCTAAGATACCTTATATAAAATACTTTCAAATTGACTTTATTCTCAGATATAGAAATCTAAATCCGCTGTAATTAGAATTCGCATTCGACCACCCCTTAGTTAATAGCCTGAATACCCCAACGGAGCTACGGTCACCCCATAGGAGGAGTTAGTATGATCCCGCATTCCATTTTTGATGATTAAATCGTTGCCATTCACTCCAATAAGAAGGACTCATATCATTCATTACACTATTTTAGCATTTTAGCATAAAACTAAACTTTCGCAGTTCAATTAGCATTATGGGTTTCTCTTTTATATAAGGTGAACTTAGGTCTGGCATTGGGGTAACAAACAAGGCTCGAACCTACAATCATTCGGTTAAATCCGGGTTTAACAATAAGCTAAAATCCCAAAGGAAACACCTAAAAACGTAGTGAGGAAACCTTGATGTAGGAATATGTTTATACGTTTGGGATACTGTAGTTAAATCGATATAAGAGTTCCCTGAAATGGCAAGTACGTGAGCCTCGGTATCCTTTGAGAAGAGAGCCAGAATCATCTGAGTTCTATAAAGAGAAAAGTTATGGTACAAGAATAAGAGTCTAGTTAGAAAAGCAGCGGTAGGAGCAAAAGGTTTACAGATAAAAAAAGGAAGTTGCTCAAATATGTGTCTTATTAAAGAGTCTTACTAGGTTTTAGATCTTTTGGTACCTCAATTTCTAACTCCAGCTAAGATAAGAAAAGTCCTTTCAAAGTCAATCCTTGTGTCTTGGCATATCTATCACTAATTAGTTAATCTATAGAAAGACTTTAACCAAAAGTGTAAATACATCAGGAAGAAAACTTGGGGCAATACTTTAAGTCGCATAAACTTTTGGATCTAAATAACTCAGTATTAGTAGCTCCAAACTCTAGTAAGCGGATCTCTTCAAAAGAATTTATAAGAGTATATAATAAGGGCACCCTTAAATGAAACATTACAGTGGAGACGTTGAAACCTTTGTCTAACTTCTCCTATCATGAAAGTAGGATAATCGTACGTACATATTACTTCTTTTTTATAACTTTATTCTCTATCGGTTAACGACATAGCAAAAAAACTTCTATGAATGAAATATTTAGCCAAAGACAAGAACTTTACTTTATTGAGTAAATCCTATTTTTCGTATAGCTAAGCTAAGATCCAGGCCTTCAGCCAAAACGGGGGCTATATTCCTTGTGATACTTCACAGCGGCTACTCAGAACAAAAATGAGCATAAATTGACCCTTAACAAGTAATAAAATAACCGCATCTTATCTTATAGGGGACTTGAACCTATGACCATCCGAGCAAGGAATACGTGCTCTGCCGAGGCAGTAATTAACCTATTTTAAGTTAGTAGTTAGAAGCAGGAGTTGGCGTATATAAAATGATTATAAAATGGGGTGTCTAGTTTCATCTTTAAACTGCCATACAAAAAAGTATCTTAATCAATTAGTCAAGGTGCCAGGATTCGTCGTCTAAAAAAGAACACATTACAACACTTGTTTTTGCTTAGAATTTCCGGTGTTGCATCTGCTCGAACTTTACTAACTCTAGAACTTTTTATGGATTTTATGTATACATTAAGGAGTAATTTGGGGAGTCCTCTTAGATAATAAAGCTCCTTCTAGAATTTTACTTATATAAATGACAAAAAGTTAGTTTTTTCTCTTTATCTTTAGTTTTTAACTAGAATACCGCAAGCTAGGACTACAAGTAAAAGAAAAGTTGCGGCATAAAAAATGGCATAAAAATTTTTGGCTACTCACATGTAATAGAAAAAAGACCCCTTCAATAAAACAAGGGATACACGGCATGCCCTGTAAAAAACTTAATTACACGTTTTAATATGCAAGAACTTTCCTCGTAATTTACATTCTACTAAGGTTATAAAAGTAGAAGTTTGAGTTCCTTAAATCATTTTTTATTTAGTAGGATTCAGAAAGCCTATTCTTGCAAAGAGGTTATACCTCATTCTCTAACGACTTTCCTTAGAATAGTAGGATATTTTGCCGAAACGCTACTCTTTGCTGTAAATGACAGCAATCCATTCATAAATAAATTCTTCATTTTGAGTTTGATTCCCCGGGGGTATAGACCCTCCCGAGTCTCAACCACATTTACTTGTTTGATCTTTTTTTTATTCTTTACAGTACAAAAGGATACTGGTACAACATTAATCCAAAGGTATTCCGGACGAGGGTTCAATTCGTATGAAGCACTAGTAGGCTCGATTCACTTCGACACACTATAGACAAAGGTAATCTAAAACCGATTTAGATACGATATTTGTCTTTTGTTTGAACTTCATTTTTCTGTAACTATACTACCTTTTTTAAGTTTTCACGCTCAACCTTACCAAAGTTACCATACAAGGTCTTAGTCGAATCAAAATCCTCATTTATAGATTCCATAAGGGATTCTTTTCTCACAGTCAGTTCTAAAAAACTTTATACGACAAAAGAAAATAAAAAGGGTTTCTGTTTTTCGATTTATGGTTCTACTTTTGAATTCCTTAGACGTTGGCTACTATTCTTATCTGATAAAAATGGATCACCCTTGCATACCTGCCAAGCAAGACGCTTTATCTAAGTATCCACTTTATTCAAATATTCATTTCGTGGAAGTCTCTTTTGCTTGTATCTTGAAGCTTATAAGAGGGAAAGAACACGTTGTAAGAGGATCATGACTTTCCTTTTCATTCTAAATTCAAGAATACGACTCATATGAGAATTCTAGGCTTGTCCTTCTCACTTTCCTCTACTTGCCGCTTCGCTTGTTCTTTGAATACAATTGGATCCTTCTACGTCCAAGTTTCGATTTGTAGAAAATTTCCCTTTGTTATACTAAATGCACCCTTAACAAGAAAAACTATGGAAGTCCTAAAAGTACTTTTTATTCTGAGCGTTATACAAGCTATTTGCGCAGGAACTCTTCTAGGTGTATATGTAATTTCTTAGTATTGCACATTAAAAAAGAAGTTTTCCTTTAAGCCCTTATTTTTTGAATTTGAAATAAGAATTTAGAGTCTCGTGAATCCAGTCATGAGCCCTCAAGAGTGTGCTATTATCCATAGTTAGCGCGTATACCCCAGGTATACGAGGTATTCAAACATGGTTTCCTTCGATTATAACGCCCCTTTCACATATATCAAAAGGGCCCCTTTAGTATACTGCTGAATTGGGACAAGAAATCTACACTTAAGCCTTTAAATAATGTCGTGGTCAAGTCCTTTGAATTATATTAGGACAACACTCTCTATATGGGAGCGGTATTAGCCTATATGGCGCCTAATCTTTCCATTTTGTAAGAAGAGCCTAGACTCCAGCATGACACGACAAGGATTGGGAAGCTTTTGCAGCAAGGATAGAAAAATTTGTATTATCTTGTGTATCTAAAAGGTTTCAAATATAGTTTTATAGAATGGATAGCTTTCGAATCACCGAGTCTCTCTTTCTTTAGATCATATTCTATCTTAGTTCGAGCTTTGAACTTTAGCATTCCAAGCAAGCCCCGTAGAGTGCCCTATCTGGTTTATCTTACATTATCTCAACGAAAGTGAGGTATTCCTGTCTAGCGAGAGTCACGATCCTCCTGGAATTCTAAGTCAAAAAGTAAAATTCGATCTCGGGTATCGGTAAAAGAATTTGATCTTAGGAATCGCTTCCGGCTATACCATATTTAAACATCGGCTCAGCAAAATAGGTAATAAGCTAGACTTGTTGTGATATTCCATGTACGCACATAGGAATATTGTCATTTTGTAGAATAAAGAAATGCATAACTCTTCAATTGTCAAACTGCAACTTAGTAAACTCGCCCTTTTTTGGAAACTACATAAAACTAGGACAACTAACAAGCATCCCTTCAAATCAAAATCTGAACTGAGTCTGGTTACTTAATTCTCCGCAATAAATTGAATCTAATGAAATGTAAAAATAGGGATCCTAACCAGTTTTCGATAGAAAATTGATACCTTTACTGTTTTACTGATTAACCAGGATTAATAAGTTCATGACTGATAGAACATACTATATCTAAACATGTAATAAACCCTTGATAAGAATATTCTTTAATTTGAATACTTTCAAAGAAACTTGTCAGACCCACTTATAAGAGCCCCTCTTTGAATTACTAAGAACCGAGGAAAAGACTATATCTTGTAAAACCTACATAGCTTTATATCCCACTCAAAAACACAGAACAAGAGTCAAAACTTAGTAGTTTATATTATCCTTCAATTTTACAGCTTCGCCCTCTCTTCTGAGACCACCTACATTTTTTTTTATTTTACTAGTTGGTATACGCCAAAAAGCAATACTTGGATTATTACTATTCCGGGAATCCACAAAAAAGGAAAAGAACATATAACTTTTTACTAAAGAATGTTCTTGCTCAATATTTATACGTGATATATATGATTCAACTAAAAAACACTTATTTGTTTCTTGTATACCCAAGAAAAGCTAGGAGAGCTCATTAAGTCTAGCGCGTTTACACTTGGTAAAGTAAAACAGAGACGAATTGAGACCCAAGTCAGAGGCTCGAATCGAGTTAGACTGTTCATGAATCCCCTAATTTGGGACCTATTCTGTTACTAATTGTTATGAGATATAACTACAAAACTGGTAATAAAGTAGATTCTCGTCTCAATCCCTAGTTTATCTCTTTTCGGGAAACCCTAATTTAGAGAAGGTAGAGACACCAAGGGATAATAAAATGCTAAATCAGCGGAACTTTTGTATAATCCAAAACACTAACTTTCCTTGGGAACCTTTAGAAATATAGTAATAGAATATAAACACAAGATGATGATGGCCAACCTTAATTCCTAATCAAACTAATAAAAACCTATGCGGTAAGACCACGCGCCATAAGAGAGCTCCTTGGTTTTCAGGGAAAGGTAAGCTAAAATCATTAACCAGTACGCTTATAACTTAGAATACCTTATTACTAAAACCCTCTGAAATCGGGAAATTAGAAAAAGACTAGAGACCGCTAGAGCTAATTGGTAGAGCAAATAGGCTGGGTTGGGTCCGTGGTTCAAGTCCTATAATCCATATCTCAGGCTTTCAATTCTAGTTAAGTAATTAAGGGTTTTTATTACTAACTTACCCAAGCATTCTTTCTCAAAACCTATTCTTTTACATGAACTTTGCCGGAGATTCTTTGGAGCAGGTATCAAAGGAACTCCTAGAAGCATGTCGAGTAAAGTTTTATAGTGGTAAATAGCCCGTTATAGTACAAGTAAGGATAAATCATTGAGGGTTTTCCTTAAATTATGCATGGTAAAAATATGAATTGAAATTGAAAAGGGCAAGTTTAGAGCTTCCATATAGAGATAGAACATATTGTTTTTCTTTCCCGGCCTCAACTGTGGATTTGATAGTCTTCTCGGCGTCTCTATTTTATATAACTTTAGGCTTGTCCATAATAATGGGGTGTAAGAATTTTTTTATAAATTAGCTGCTTTCTACTAAATGTCTTCGCAAACCTATAAGATGTAAACCATGTCACAGCAAGACTTAAGACTAGGTATAGGGAACTCTCTTCGTAGACCTTAAGAAATTATATATGTATAGGTTCGGTATTCCAAATAAAACTTATATAAATAGAAAGGAGAACCCAAAAATTATCCGTGGGGTAGGGGTGCTTGAATTTACAGGGGCCTAATAATAGACTCAAGTTTTATTTTATTGAACCTTTGATAAGAAAACTACAAGCTGTACTCTTTGAACCAAAAGCTCGTTATAGAATACTGCCTGTAAGAGTAAGCCTAGTTAAAAATCCTTTATAACATGTTCGCAAGCTTAAGTATTGCCCGTTGGAATCTTCGGTATAAATATGAATTCGTTATCATTCTGAGTATTCTTATATTTGTTTTCTCTAATTGAAAACACGTTACTTTGTAATGCAATTCTAAGCTTTAAATTAAGAAAGCTCTGTTTAGTTGTTCGAAATACCTTACCTTATTGACAGAATAGCAGAGATTATGGTCTGCTTTCTCTAATGCCTTGTATAAATAATTGCCATTTTAAAGAAACTCCTTTGTAAATAAGTATCCTACCCATGTTTTTCAAGAAGAGTCCATTTATCTTATGAAGAGTTTTAGCTAGATTGTATTTAGTTTCTCTTAATATCAAGGTTTTCTTTTCATCAGTTTTTCGAATAAAGGAGCCAAAATTGTATTCGGAACACCCGATAACGAACTCCGTAGTATAGTAATTAGTTATGATTTAGTGTAAAAAATAGATCTTAATTCTTACAGTATTTACTCCATGGGTGTTTTCAAGTACTTAGAATTACGGGTTCTCAAAGCGGTTCATGATTTACATACCTGTTAGGGAAGAACCTAAAAGCGGCGCTGGTTAATAAAGTGAAAAGTTTTTAGAACCTCTCATACTAATAATTATAAAAAATTTAACTTTGAACCTGCTTGTATATTATGAAGTTTTTCTAGAATTTAAGAGTAAGTTTACTTTTTTAGTTTCTCCAGAGAAGTGAAAGTGTACCAGAATAAGTAAGCAATACAGAACAGAGACACTAAACTTCTTTAATATTCCCTCGATTTCATCCTTCTAGTTTCTAGATTTTGTAAAATGAGATACATACATAAAAGCTGAATTCAGGAGTCTTACTGGAGAGATCTACTATACTTAATCGCTTTATTTCTTTCAATAAGGGCTCCGGAGGGAGCTAAGGTTCTTTGATTTCATGACGAGGAATCTTGTGTATTCCAGGGTTGAACCTAAGTACGTTATATTATATAAGAAGGTTCCCGTATAGCACACTTATTCAATTACGAGCGACAGTCTTTCTATAAAGTTGAGATTTTGTTAAAGAAAGAACTCTAAAAAATTTCATTCAAGTTAGTGAGTGATCTTAGGGTTCTAAAACTTGAGAATGATTCACTCTATTCCATAGTCAAGGGCCCCACTTCTATGCCAATAGCTTTCAATTTATATGTTATGCGCGAGCCGGCGCCAGTGAATTTGTTGGATCGAGAACAAGAAAGGGGCGCCCATGTTAGAGTCTGCCTAATTGTATATAATAGACTTGTGGAGTTCACTTTATAGGATTTAACTTATGTATCTAAACTGTGCTCAAAAAAAGAAATAAAGAGTTTTCCGTAAGTTTCTTAATTAGTGTAGTGCATCCGAGTTAGGATTTCTGCCCTATTATTAGTTAGTAAGATGTTTTTTTTGTGCTTATCAGGTTTCTTCTCTTTTTGGTTAACAAATCCCAAGATTGGTTTACTAGAGAAGTTTGGAAGACTTAATTAAAGGACATTTCGTATAAAAAAGTAAACTTAAAACTAAGACTTTAAAGAATATGGGATTTTTCTTGCTAAATGAATTCTTTGTAAAGGTGTATTGGCGTAAAGAGCCCTTAGAAAAGGGATCAATTAAGCCCTTCTCCGCACGCTTTTAAGCTAACGGCTGTGGGTTCGAGTACTGCTAGACCCAAAGGAAACCCGCTTTGTTATTAATGAAAACAGAGTTTATTTTAATAGAGCAACTTGGATGTATTCTAATAACGGTTATGAGCTACTTGTCGTTCAACACTGGGATAATTGTATGCCAACATGCACGGGTTTCAAGGAGTACTGATTCGAAAAATGTACTCGTGTTTTATTAAATGACTGATATCTTGTCGTGAAAACAATTCAGTGCTAATAAAGAATTTTATTTAACCTAAAATACTACAAAGTCGGGCATACATTCTAAAATAAAGTTATAACTTTTGATTGAAATTTATTACCTTTTTTGTATATTGGGTAGACGCACTTTTTAGGGTTCTCGGAGAAAGAAATTAACAGTTTACATCTTTTTATATTGATATACGCTTTCAATTGAAAGAGTTTTACTAAGTCAAAAACTGTCATAAGGCCTATTATGTCCCATCCCTTTTTAATAGCACAAGGGAAAGTTTCTATTCTTTTTAGTATAAATATACAAGGCGCTTAGTCCAGTTCACTAAATTTCTTTATTTACGTGCTAGCTTTAACTTATATCCAGCGAGATACCATTATAACACTTATAAACTTAGATTTGAAACCTAAAACTAAAACATAAGGAAATCCTGGGGTATACACATTCTATTACTAAGTGGGATTAACATGCCAAATTCTTGTAAAAAGTGCAGTCCCTTTGTTAAGAGTTACTTCAGTATGTAGTAACAGAAGTTTCTAAGCGTTCTCAATAGACTTCCTTTTATAGGCCGACCTTAGTAAAAATTTGTATGCGAGTGGTTATTTAAATGCATTTTAGCGCACGTAAACAGCCGTAGAATTGATTTGTTTGTTAACAAGTTTATCAAAACTCCTTACTAAAGCCACTTGTCTAACCAAGAAACTTAACTAAAACGCGTTTACATGGCTATTTTGAATGCAGAACTTTTTTTATAATAGGGGAATTTAGGAACGTAACAGTCTCTAAGGGATCCTTTTGTATATCAATTTGGGAAAAACACTCATAACTCTAGAACCCTAAGAATTCCTGGGCGAGACTTTCTCCCGGTATCCCTCAAAATTCCATTTCATTTATAATTTATACTTTGTAGATTTGTATTCCGTATAGAATAATCTGTCTAAAAGACTCTTTATTATAAGCAGTCTTTCTTTGTATCCCCGCGATGATGAAACATAACTATAACCCATAAATTTAGTAGCATTGTTAGTACTCAAATAAAAAAAAGTCTTCTTACAACAGCTTAGTAAAAAAGGTATTTTAGTTGCAGGGCTCCGTGATTTAGTCTAAGCAGAAAGGGTGATGTAAAGTTCGTACCCGTAAATCCAGAGACATTCTTTAACAGAGATACAACGACTAGCTGTATATAAAGGATCCAACTTTTGTGTTATCTATTTAAAAATTCTAGGTACATATCGCCCCAAAATCTTATAAGTACTCGGTCTCGTAGGAGCTCCATCGGTAAGGGTTGTTAAAAACCCCCTACTCCGTACCCTTATTGACTAAGATTTCCTAAAACCCTGAAATGCACCCTTAACTATTACTCAGAAACCCCTTGTTGAGCTTAAACCTTCTAATTGGAAACCTCGCACTCACTAGAAGCTTACTTGCTAGAATGTACTGCTAACTCGAAGAGAGTGGAATTCACCTTTTCTTACCTTTCCTTAGAGACCCCTATAACAGGTACCTAGCTCTAGCTTTATACCCCTCTTATCTCGAAATCAGAAACTTGGAATTAGAGTTTGACCTTATAGGCGCACTAACCTCTTCGTGATTTAATTCTTAATGACTTACCTGTTCTGTATACCCTGTCTTGGAGCTATAATATATATATATACTCCTATCGGCTAGAGCAGCTAGAAAGTAGGGTAGAAATAGAATAGAAAAGGCTCTCAAAATACAAATTAGAAACTTATAAAGACAAGGTTACAAAGCTGTCAAAGTGTACAAAACATAGGAATCACAAAGTCCTCAAGACTCTTTTATTCAATGTACTTCTTCTTAGTACTAAGCCTATATATGCTGGTATCGCTCTTAATTATTTGTTTCATATGCATAAATAATACCTAGAAATCAAGCTCTTTACAAAATATTCTTTGGCAAGCCCCTCTAGACCCCTTTATTATCCAGAATATCCGATATTGAAAATAGGAAACAAGCCAGCCAAAAAACAGGCCTCCCTATTTCCTACATCTTAAGATACTGTAAGCAAGAGGCACACAAACTCAATTTACTAAGAAGACATTCACTTCAGCTTATCCTAAAGCCCTCCACGGAAACACAAGTAAACAATCTAAAGCTAGAGACCTGATTACTAAATTAAGAAATTCGATACAGAAGCGATACAGAAGTACTATACAGTAGAAAAACCCTCTTCAGTTCGAACAACTTATTATAAATCAGGAACACAAAGGCAAACTCTTCCTTAGTTCCCTTTCCTTAGAATGCCTTTAACCAAAATACAGGGAAGTTTGATCTGAATTGAATACCTAACTTTTTCCTTTTTGGAGGGAATACCAGAATCTAATTCCTACTAACAAGACTACTAGAGGAGCTACCTATTAACGTCACGGGATTTCTCTTACATTTTTAGCTTGTTACTTTGCTACAGATACTGGAACCAAAGAAGAACTGACTCTTTATAAGGGATATTCCCTCATTTCATTTTATGTACTTATCAGTAAAAGAGGATTGAAACCTTAGAAGTATTAGAGTATATACCATCACTAGCAGCAACACCAAGAAAAGCAGGCTTTCAAAATACAAATGACTTTAGAATTCTTAAAAAAACCCTTTCTTAATATACCCTTTTAAATGAAACTAAAATCCTTCAAACGAAAACTTTTTATAATTTATCCCGCCCCAAAAATACGAAGCTCTCTTGAAACCGGAGAACCTAGAAAAGGAATACCGTCGAATCCCAAGCTAATAATGGTAAATATCAAATACCTGTAAATCCCCTGTTAATACAGAGGCTAATACAAATACAAAGGGTAAATCCCTGTCAAAGCTCTCAAAGGCAATCCCTAGACTACAAACTAGTTAATACCGAAGGGGAATTGCTGAAATCTCTATACTGGGCGGAGATACTTGGTTGAGGCGAGCTTTAGCTTGAGAATAGCTGAAATTGCTAACATGAGAGAAGTGCAACCTGGTTAGAATTCCAAGCTACAATTTGAAGTTGGTTCCTAGAGAATAAGTACATTCATTATATTAAAGAGGCTGGATGCTTAGACTATTAGTGGAGTTGGGTTCTCCAATAACCGAGACAAGTTAGGACATGGAAAAAAGAAAATGTTGAACTAACATTCCTTATTTAGCAGGCCCTCATGAAGAAATAGCTCCAATTCAGAAAGTTAGAGTTCCTTACTTAATTATCCAGGTACTTTAATTATTACTTTATAAACAAATAGAATCAATCTGTTCTCCTAATAGCAGCAATTCCTATAATCCTAAACTATCTATTCTAGTTCTAGTCTATAAAATACCAGGGTCTACACCAAGTTAAGAAAAGCTACCGATTACTTATTATATTACTTACTTTTGCTAGACATAACAGGAAATGGACCTTACAATCTTGCTATTGTTGTAATTCAGATTTGGCTTTCCGTTTAAGTTTATTGAGAAAATTGAGTCTAAGTTCAGGACAGTTAGATATTTAAGGAATTCAATCTGGTTTTCCTTTCCGGTCTTAAAGAGTGTAAGTTTGTACTATTCAGAATACTATATTTGCCTTAACCTCCTAAGCTAAGGTTTGACTCGGTAAGATGTATCTATTATCGATTAATGCATAACCCTCTTTTACTAATAAGCTACAAAGAGCTAGCGGAATTCTCCCTTCCTTGACTATAACAACTACTCTATTTATAAGTGTTATAACTAGAATTCTGAGACACTAATTAGGATACAAAATCTGATACAAACAGGGATTACTATAGCTATCAACAAGGCTGGTATAGCTGTAAAGACTCGTACACCTATTATCAAGGGTCTGTCTAGCTCTCAGTGCTAGAGAAGGAAGTCAATACAATATAAAGGTGTATGCAGAAGAAATGAGTCAATAAAGTCCTGAAGGTATGAAAGTCAGTTTATTTATTATGTTTCTGGGTTTCCGATTTCTGATTAAAGTAATGGATTTCAGATTTCCTTTGGTAATCTAGTAATTTACAATATTACTATTTTCATTTTCAGGATTCCCCTTAATCCGGTCAGTACCTGTGTTTTGCTCGAAACTCTGGGCTGGGGTGAGACTTGTAATGAAATGGGTTATACAAATCTTATAAGTAAAGCTGCCTGATCCTAAATAAGGCGTAGACATATAGAGGCAAGTCCCTCTTAGGGCTCCTTTGTGTTAGTAAGCCATCTTTTTTTTTCTGAATAGCCCTATCTAGTTTCTTAGGCACGCAGGTCTTAATCTAAGGGGGTGACCCCCGATCGATATATATAGCATAACTTTGTTTTTAACCCAAAATTGCAGCATGGGTCTAGCTCGATTAAGTTATACTTCTACGATTGGAATTTCCAGATTATATACAGATTATGTATTGTTAACTTATTATTTTTAATTATTTATGAGAAGCATCCCGTTATATTATGTAATTTTATTTTACTTTGTCTGAAGGTCCTTGGATTGCAAATGGATCCTGTTAGGTTTACAAGGCCGCTCCGAATTATTTAGTTTACTAAAAAGTAAGACTTTGATTTCGCTAAATAGAGAACTACTTAAATGTCTTAAACCCCGTTATATTTTATGAAAGATACACTTGTTTTTCGAACAACGAATTTTGTAGGCTATCCCTTGAGGGTAAATAACTAAACTCATACTTAAGAAAAGAAAGAATTCATGAACTCAAAGAGTTGCATGTGTCTCTTTGAGAAGCTTACCCTTTGAGTGTTGAGGTATTCAATATAGGATTCTGTAAGATAGACAGAACAGGGTTATTGGGGGAGGGGGTATAAGAGTGCTCGAAACTTTTAAGACTAAGCCTTTAATCTTGCTTGAGAGTAGAGAATCCTATTCATTTAGTACTAAGTACAGTCAAAATTGATCATTCTATAACATTTAAATAAGAGAGGGACTCCTGTGGTAGTTACTAGAGGGCTCTTTGAACCTACTTACGCCGGCCCAAACCTTGTCTCTTAATCTCTGTTTATTACCCGTTCCATTCAGAAAAAAAGGCCTTGATTAGAGAAACAGAAAATGACCGGACTACAAATAGAGTATCCTCCTCTGGTTTCTGCACCTTGTTAAGCAAAAAAAAGGGTCTAAATTAAGGTAGTAAGGAATCCATTTTTTTATAAATCCCTCCAAATACAATACAGAATGAAAACCTCTTGAAACTTCTATTTCTGGGATATACTTGTATTTGTCTCACTCTAAGTTAAAATGAAAAGTGTTCCGTTCTTTTTAAAAAGTTTTTCCCACTCTACTATAAAGCCAAAGACTTTTACAGTATTTGTTTGACTCCTAACTATTCTAAGAGAGCTTCTAGCACACTTGCACTTCATTATTAGCGAGCTTTTACAAATTGAAAGGCTACCAAATTGTTAAGAATACTTTGAACCTTCATTTGCTTATGCTTTTACTGCTTAGTTATGAGAAACTATTTCAGAATTTGAGTTTTAAGAGTTGAAAATTCTTTGTGACTGAAAACCTTTTACTCTTTTGCTTGGTTATTACTTTTATAAACCTATTTAGTTTTTTTACTCTAGCTACCCAAACCTATCGACTCCAAACCCCCGCCTTTCCGCAAAACAGGGGATTGCCAGAATGAAATAAGAGAAGAGGCATGTAGTGACTTCGATTACATAAAAGAAGTTTGAACATTCAAGTCAAATACAATAAGGGAACCCTCGTAAGGATAATGCTACTTTTCATAGGTATCCCTCTAGGTGCGAAGTGTCCTTAGATTATGAGAGGCAAACTTGAGAAAGCTCCTTTCAAATGCAGTCCATCTTATTTGAGTATTGGCTTTTAATAAGACTTACAAAGTCTTAGGAATTTAGTAAATAAGGTAAGTAATTCAAAAGAATGAGACTTGGCTTTCTTTGCTTTTTGCTTCTTTTCCTTCTTGCCAGGAAAACGAGATATACCAAGGACAGATAGACTCGTTTTCTATGTCCTATTATTGTTTTAAATTAGATACTGTGTAATAACTAGCAAGCTCACTTTTAGTTCTTCTTACTTGGGTCCGGGTAAGTCCCCAAGAGATACAAAAGGCATACTCTTCCTTGTATTTAATCAGGTAAGAGATCCTACAAGCTAAAGCCCAACTCGGATCCAAGATAAACCCTCCCTCCTCCTCTTCAGTTCCTTCAGAGTTTTTGACTTGAAATTCCTTGCTTTAACTCTCTCATTCCTAAGCAACTTAGCTATAAAGTCTTAGCTTTTACTATGCCCTCCCAAAATAACAGTACAGGTCCTCATATTCCAAAAAAATCTTTTGTTACCTTGAACGAGGTTCACTCATATCTTTAATGAGAGCCTCTAAGAACGAGTACTAGTCTGACCAATAGAAAAAAAGTATAAGAAAGAGGCCCGCAATATAAAAGAGAAAAGCCCTTATCCTATGATTGTGATCAATCACACCGGATCCTCTATAAAAAGAATGAAGAATCTTAAAAATCCTCGCTGAAATCCAGCTAGACCAAGAGAGTAGAATCTCTTTTCACATCTAATATCCGCTGACTTCTAACAATGAAGCAGCGGGGACCCAGGCTTACTCGCTTGAACCTTTGACATGTCAGACAAGCAAGCTACGATCTCACCACTTCAAAATACTAAAAAGAACGTACACCTTGAGAAGACTTAGTACATTGGAGAACACACACTATAAATTATTATTATTATTTAGATAATATTAAATTCTTTATAGTAGGATAGAAGCCATTATGGAATTCCCAGTCCAAGATATAAAGTTTACCTAGAATAGATATCTTAGCATTAAAACTCCTTGCCTTGCCAAGCTTCTTTATTTGCACTCCTAGTCCTACCCCGGGCTCACTAAGCTGCCCTTTTTTTTTCAGTTGGGATTTCTAGCTCATTAGTCTTCTTAGTTTGAAATTCTAAAATGTCTTCAACCAGACAAGGATGTCTTAACTAGAATTGATTTGTTTTTACTAAACAAAAGAGTCAGAATCCCTGGAAATAGAATAGAGTGTTACTGGTGAGTAGTAAGAAATTGACAGACAAGAGGACACTTTGACTAAGTAAAAACCTCCGTATACTGGAAGAATGCCCTTTTTGGAGTTTTTATGTATGCCCCCACTCTGTAAATCAACGAGTGCACCGTGATTCTATTATAAAGTGAAAAGCTTTTGTCCATAATTATAAAGGAGCTCTTTGCCAAAATACTTCTTCTGCTTGTAAACTAAAAGTTTATGCCATTGCTTCGCCTTCTACAGTTCCAACTCAACTAAGAAGTCACGAAAATTGTTATCATAATAGTGAATACTACGCGTAACAGCAATCAAGAGATTCATTGAAACACAGACACAACAAAACTTAAAAACTTTCAAATATAGTTAATATACCGAGTTCCTTTGGGAGGCACTTGTCTGAAAAAATCCCATCTATTTAAAAGCAAAGCATAGAATTGAATAATGTAGTACATAAAAGAAGCAGCTATGGATATCCAGATAGTAAAGAAGTTTTTTTGAATACATTAAGCAGTCTACGAATCTCTTTGTTTTCGTACTGTATTTTTTATACTCGCATACTTTTTTGAACAGATTCCTAGGTGTTGGCTTAACCTCTCCATATACAGATTACTTTATTCTTGTCGAAAAATTACAAATAATCTAAGTATTACCGAGGAGTAAATATCTAACCAAAAGAGTCTTTTGAGTATGAAAGGTATTGCTCTGAAGAGGTTAGCGGTGAATAAGATATAGACTATAAGAAAGGCCTAGGGAATAGGAATAAGAAAGCTGTTTCATATTTCTTGGTTAAGTTAAGATTCCTTTCTAATTCTTTCTTATGATAATGGATTGCTTTGTTTTAAACACAGTAGATTTCTCGCTTTTTCCTATATTTCAAGGGAATATAAAATTTAGAGCTGATATACCTCCTCTTAAAGTTTATTAGCTCGTTTAACTAGATAAAAATTATACTAGTTCTTGGTTAAACCTTTAGCTTTTTTAGTACACTATACGTTTCCAAATGGAATACTCCTTTACAGGGTCCATGGGTCGGAAGTGAAACCCTTTTATTATAAGAGTTAGGGATTTTGTCATTCCTAAATAAAGTAATTTAGTTGAAAGCGGTGATCATTAAAAAAAATCAGCAGCTAGACCACAAAGTCTAAAGGGGTTTTTACTTGAATTCCTATGCTATAAGGAGTCCCACGCCCAATCCCCAAGAGTTTCCTGGGTGGTTTCATTAGTAGGCAAGCGTTAGGAGGATCCTTTAAAAATAAAGATTCGGGAATTTGCGGGTTTACTTACTTGTAACTGCATAAGTGCTCTATCAAAACAAGAAATTATCTCCTCTTTTAAGTTTAAGAGAAAGACTTCACTTTATAAGTACCCTTAATCTAAAATCAATTTGTAAAGGCTCATGCGAAAGAACAGAAATTTGTGCAATCTTGTCGATATATTTTGCGCAGTAGGTATTCATTTATAGGTCTTTGATGGGAGCTCAGATGCATAGTTTAATAAAAGAAAGGGACCTTTACTTAAAAAGTGGAACCCGGTGGTTTGGCATTCTCTTAATAATTACAACGTATTCTAAATACTACTATCTCAGATAGTGCATAACCTTAAAACTTAGGCTTAAGAACTGCTAACTCATGTGCCGAAACGTAAGCTAATTAGATTTATTTAAATATTTTGAGTTGGATCTTTCCTTCAGAAATGGGTTGCTTTTAAAAGTGCTTTATTACAGCGCCAATTCTAGGTAAATCCTCTTCACTATAGGAACCTATCATAAGGGGAGGTTCAATCCATTTAATTAATCTGCCGGGCAGTTACCCTAACTTTATAAGGTCTTTGTTCTGACATTTTTCTAGCTTAAATTAATTATAAGGTCCGATTTACTAAATTTTTAAAGAGAAGTCCGAGGCATCTAGGCGTTATGCACCAAAAAATTACCACTTCTATCTCTTGGGGTAAGCCAAGTTCTTATAATGCAAGGTCCAGATCTAGCAAAAACTAGGAACTACTGCCAAACTTGTAGGATACTTTATTTTAACTGATAGACGAGGACAGAATAAGGATTTTTAACAAGGAAATTTCTGTGCAGGTGATAATAAAGTACTTATGTAATGTAACAAAGAGGTCGTGTATTTATATATATATGGGAGGGTGCCTTTTTATTTAAGGGGTTCCTAACAATACGTTAGATATAGAATTCTTGCCAAAACTTTGGAACTATAAAGAAGCGGAGACACCGCCTAAATTTATCAACAGGGGTTTTAAAAAGACTCCAAACTTTTTTGTTCGAAGTTTATCCGTATGAAAGGGCTTCCTTTAGCAAACAGTACTAGGAAGTTAACAAAGATTTATAGCTGTTTAGGGGTACCAGAGGTATATAGAATATAAAAAGTCTACCAGGCTCTCAAGACTAGAACGTCTATAAAAAGAATTCCTTGTATACTGAAGTATACTGAAATTTGTTTTTACATACACTATTGACCCCTTTTGGTTAAAACGTAAATAAAGGCTACGACAAATCAAATCCAACTTTGTTAGATTATAGACTGGGCTTATGCGATATATTTGAATTTGAAATCTAGTGTACTCTGAGCAAGACTACAAAGTCCAGGGGGGTAATGCTGCCCTTTATAGGAAGACTCTATATGCATATTGGACTATATAAGATTTTGTTCCTTATTTTATTAAACTACTCTTATTTCTTTTTTCTGGGAATTGCTTTTTGGTGCAAAAAGTTGAAGCCAATTCGCAAGACCACTACTCACAATAAAGGGACTCATTATTAAATAATAAGAAGACTCTTGGGGTACATACTATTCTAAAAGCGGATAACGTATAAATGTTCATGTAATAGAGTTCCACAACTAGCCACTGAGACAGGGATCCGCCCCTCCTTTACCACTTTTTTTCAGTAGAGTTTCATAATGAAGTATGGTACGATATTACTCTTATACAACCGGGCTGAACTTTGTTAAAAGAGAATCCCCAAAACCAAAAGTTTAATAGAACCAAGAGAGCAAAAGCAAGCTACTAGTTTCCGTAGGGGATATCTCTCATGTTAGATTCTCTTTATCCATATTATACGAGTATTTCATAGGATAGTTAAAGCTAGGTACGGATTATACCATTCCAAAAAAAGAATTTGATTCAAGGAATTCCGATAGAAAGAAAAAGTCTATTAATATATTTAAGAGGCCCGAGCTTAAACACAAGGTTTAAGATAGCTTCATACTTGGATATAATATAATATAATTTATTTTAGAGACTCTTTGACTTTATTACTTATACTCTTATACTTAAGAATAGCTTCCTTTTTACTAAGGGATTTTTGTAGATACTGAAATGAAGACATATTTCTTCACTGAAGCGCCAAGTTAGAGTATTTGTTTAATTGATTAGCGGACATAGGTTCAAGTCGCAAGGGACTCTGGAAATAGCTTAGTGCAACATTCTAAAGTTTTTACAGCCAGTAAAAGGGTCCAGTTATTTGTGATTTATGAGTTCCTATGCATGCAACCACAAAAACAGCCGCTTAACTTAGCTGTATAAGTTGTATGGTCTGATGAGTTGAGTAATTTCTGAGTCGTAGGGGTGTTAAGTTAAAAAAGAGGAGCTCTTTTATAAGTGATGCACAATTAATGTAAGTAATTTGATGATTCCAGTACTACTTACAAGGCACTTCCATAAGTAAGCTGCTTTATCTGATATACGCTAAATCCACTAGAATTTCTACAAAGAAAGACTATGACCCTTGCTGTTTAAAAAGAAACAATAATGACTTATTTTACCCTTTTCATTCTATGTTAATGGCAACGGTTTATAAACCCAATTTAACAAGAGGGCCTAGTCAAACACAAAATAAATGTCCTACCTGTGAATAAAAAAGATCTTGTACTTTTGAGTTGTGACCGCAATTGAACCTACAACATTCGTGCATGTGAGTCACTGGTATGTTTAGTGTGTACAAAAAAGTAATTAAAAAAAACCATCTAGCAAATAATATAATCAAAGGATTCTGAATTATGTTATCCTAAACGTGATAGGCAATTTTGTCTGGTGGGTAGACCGAGCGAGTTATAAATAAAAAGACTAAGCAGTCAAAATTCACTTTAGGAAAAACTCAATAGTTTAGAGTTCAGGGCTGTTATTCTTGTTTGTGGACTCGCCTATTAAAAGCGCCCTTTGTTGTGTATTATCGATGAAAAGATATTGACTTTGACCCACAGAATGGGATCTTCTATACTATAACCGCTACCCTCATTTTCCTACTTTTTTGGAATACTATCATTTTTAGATCCTTTTTCAATCTAATTCAGTTATAAAGTTAAGATTTCATTGTTAAAAGTAAGTAAATGCACAAATATTTGAAACGTGTCCAGAAGCTTTTAGCGCTAGTGTTCCCTTTTTTATTCACGGAAGCTATGTCTTAACAAGACTATTTGATTCGGTTTTTCTAAGTAAAAGGATATTCGGAACGGATATTCTAAAATGAAATGTCTTAAACTGAAACCGCCCGAAAAATGGGGTTGAATGTAGAGCCTTACCTGGGCACTGAGGATAAAAGAAAGAATTTGTGCATACTTTGATATCAGCATTCTAATCAATCTAAGTTCCTTCTTCTTAGCCTTTCTAAAAGCATTTCCTTTAAATATAAAAAAGGGTACCGTTTTTGCTAGTACTCCCCTTTAGTAGATAGAAAAGTAGATGCTTAGTTAGGAATACATTGAGGTTGGCCTAATAAGAGTTTTTTCTTAGGGATGTCTCCAAAGTCTTTCAGGTCAAAGCTACTCAACACCCGACTTTTGTATAATAAAAAAAAGAATAAGTAAATCATTTTTCGATTAAGAGGCGAACTCTTGGTAGGAAAGTCTTATTATTTATTAAAAAAACCTATGTGCTTTTAATTGAGAGAACTCTTAAGCTTTTATACCCTACAAAGCTCCTACTTTGTCGTCTAACTAGTCGAAACCCAAAACAAAAATCCTTGGTAAAACGTTAAAGCTTCGACCGGCAGCACATAGGTTCGAATCGGCTAATCATCATAGTCACACGGTCAAGATCTAAGT
>JAYMTG010000062.1:0-40698 GCA_036897565.1 Pelargonium exstipulatum | reverse complement strand
CTAATGAATGATAGGCTTTATTTTAAGAGATGAAATTTGCTTGTTTGAATGATAAAAAGATTTAATAAATATGTATAACAACGGGTAAAAGATTTTAGATTATTAATCTTTGATTCAATCCAGCCGTATGCCGTGGGTATCATACGATTAACCTATTTTAATATCCTTTACTTTAATTGTGCACCCCTTCTTGCTATCTAAGGATATTCTCTGTCTAAGGGTATAAATGAAAGACTATTCCTCGTCTTTGTTTCGATTAGAGAAAATATATAAAGAACTAGGAGCATAAGAATGTGCACAACAATATAGCCGGCGTCCATCATCATCAATCTAATTTCTTCTAAGACTCTTTGATGGCAAGACCAATATACCGGATAAATACATAAGAGAGACAGGACTCGAACCTGCAGTTGCGAGCTTAAAAGTACAATGTTCTACCAACTAATACACTCCTTTTTCTATTCTGTATTTGCTTCTCATTTGGGTAGAGTATATTCTGGAATTAGTAGTTTTTTGTTATATATCCTCAAAAAAGTAGAAAGTTTATTAAAGACTACTCTTTTATCCTACTAAGCAATTTTTTCTATTGAGGATTATACCAAGGATACTTGTAATATAAAGGATGCGAGGCTTGACTTGGTTTCGAAAAGGGTTATAGAGTTAGCGCTAAATGAATACCGGATTTCTTACAGATAGAGAAGTCTAATTTAAGAGTCAAAAGGTAACAAATGCAATCTCATTTAATAAGAATCCCTTTTTATGGGGCGAAACCCTGATAGTAAAGCTTGATAATAGAGGAAACACTGAGATCATTTTCATGCCGGGGTTCCCTACGACTCTTTTTTACACCCATATCAGTCAGTACACGATATACCCTCTGAAGCATTCCAAATAAAGAGCTCTAAAAATTGAAGGTTTTTCGAAAGAACACTTGTGAGCGCAAACGTCCTCTTTTAAGATTAGTTTTTTGTTTTTGGTATTTTACATTAATACATTAATTGAGGAGATTCTTAATACGAAAAACGGTAAGAAGCTTAGGTAGCACTAATAGGAAGAATTCCTAGGATAAAAGGGAGATTCTTAACTATAGAAACTTATAGAATAAAATGCATAGGGCATCGCTTTTTAATTTTAAGAGGTCAAGAATTGAAAGTTATTGCAAATGGTCAAAGAAAATTGAATTTATTGATAGGTATATACCTAGTAGAAATCTAAGCAAAATTTGAGTATAATGACTAGGATAGGTTACATTACAGCTCTTAGCGAGCGAGATACTTATTTTATGTATATAAGTTAGAAATCAGGATGTACAGTCCTGAGCTAGATATCTATTTTTGTTTTGCAGTAACCGAAGAAAAGCATGTAAAAACTCAAGGTACATCCGGTTTTACTCTCAATTAAAAGAAATCCAGTACTCCTAGGCTGAAAAACAATATCTACTTTATTTGTATATGAATAAAAGTTCAACAAGGTTACGAGATAAAGTGTAGTTTTGGATCATATTTTTATTATTTCGTATCCTTTTTCTTCTGAGATCTATTATCGATCCTCATTTTCAAAGTAAGAGTCTAAAATTCCTTTGCTTGAAGCAAGCGCGCCCATGAAAGACTGCTACTTCTCTTGAAATAAAGTAAAGGATTCTTTTAACTTAAAAATTCTTCAATACCTTTATATGAAAGTTTTTGACACAGGAGGTCATTAATATTACAGTCGTAATAAAAGGAGTAAGGCTTAAAGTTACCTTTTGTACTAGCTCTTAAGGGTATTCCACCAAATCTTGTAGATAGAAGAAGAGATTCAAATAAAACATTAATATCTCCACGGAATCTCCGTTTAGTATATGGGAGGGATTTTAGAGAAATAAGCACTTTTCTACGTTACCCTAAGGACCCGTAAACTAGATACTATATTCTCTAAAAGCCGGTTTTGTCTTAACACGAGAGGGCTTTGAATACACATGAGAGATCAAGTATTTAATATTTATAAGTATTAAAAAAAGTATACTATATTAAAGAAATCTGCGAAAAGAGTCTCTATTTTTATAGATTGTATAGTTATATAATATAGGAAGTTTTTCCGTATTGGCCCGCAATGAACATCCCCTTAAGTTCCTTATGACATATGAAGGGCATAGTTGGTATTTGTTAAGTATGGCTCATTTTGATAATTAGGGATCCGGATAAGCCAGAGCAGGATATATCTTAATAGGGCCTGTCCTAGTTTTACTAATATATTTTTTTGATCTCTATGGCAATAACCTCTAAACTATCTAAGCTAGAAGTTGTCTGACTGGAAATACCTGTAATCTCTTGGTAGCAAACCTTACTAGCATTCTATTTTGTTCTGTGTAGGCAACTAATGCCTTGTCCGTGCTAGTTTACTTTTAGGATTCCCAAAAAGGAAAGCTCCATTGTACTTAACTAAGCTCCTTTTCCTATTTTCTTTGAAAAAGGAAGTAAGACAGATGCCCCTGTGCGCTTTGTTGATTAAAACTCTCCCTCTAGTTTTCTGGTTGCCGCAAGAGCTTTACCTAATCTCGAAACTGCGAAATCTTTACAAAGTTATGATACAAACATATAACATCCGGAAGAAAAGAGCTCAATGGAAAAAAGGAAGCTTCATGCTAAGCCGAGTTGAACCTACGTATTTACCTACGTATTTAAGGAAAGAAATTCGGGAGTTATCCTTCGCTTGCTTACTTTAGCTCATATCAAGGTAATTAAAAAAACCTACAAGTATACAAAATCACCTTTATTTATAGGTTATATAATATCTGAAATCCATATATAAAGAGGAGTTGCGAGTCTTTATTTCTCCTATCACTATTCCATATAACAAGGTTTTATACCGAAAAAAGAATTAAAGTAAATCTTTGAGTATCAGATTCTGAGGAGCCCTAAAAGAAAAAAAATGAAAAGATAAACAAGGAACAGATAAGAGAAAGTTCTTAATTATAGATTAACGTATTCTAAGGCCTTTTGCTCTTATATTTCTACCTCAGTACATTTTTAACTCATAAGCGTTACCCATTCTCTATATGAATTTCCTTTTCCTAACGGGCAATTGGCAATTACCTCGTAGAAATGAAAGAGTGCGCCCATAGTAGGAACTCTTGCATAACTATGAAAAACAGATTACTCTTCCAGGCCGAGACAAATGGATTACGTAGTTCAGATTGAAGTATTAATGCTTTAGTTTTTACGTCATCTAACCCTAGATATTCTCTATTAAAAAGAAAAAGCCCTACCCCCATCCTTTCTTGTGCAGGTAAGCACGCACAAGGTTCGCGTATATAAAAAACTTCTGTTCTTGTTTACTTCTTTTCAATAGTCAATCCTACGTAAAATCACTTATATACAAATAGATTTAGCTCATTCTGACTGTATACTTTACCAATCTAGTTAGTTGTTATAAAGTGAGCAAGCAGTTCTATTCTTTTAAGTCTTTCAAATGTTGGTCATGAAGGGGTTCCTGGACTCCACAGGTAAGGGTTCAACCGTTTTACTCCAGTAGGAAAAGAAGAACTTTGTATGACACAAGTTTCTGGAAACCTTGCTTAAATGTATCTCGTGGTATTTGCTTTTAGAGCTGCTCTTTTTTAAGTTTAGTATGTTAATTGTCTTAAAAAAGTAATTATAACTGGCTAGTTAGGGAGCCTCCTTTAATACTAAAAATGAGCCAGGGATAACAAAAGATAAACCTGATAGGCAGAAAAAGGACCTCTTGATTAAGAAGAAAGAATCTTGTTTAAACAGTTCTTGTTTTTATCGGAAATTAGTTACCTACAAAAATATAAAAAATAGTAAAGTTTTTCTTGCGAAGATTCGATTCTGATCGAGGAACTTTTTGTGAGGTTAACTTTACTAAGACTGGCATAGGTATAGTTACTAATAAGCCAGCTATGAAGCGTACTGCCCCTAAGACTAAGATAAGCCAGTTTAGTAAACAAGGAAATCGCTTGCTTTAAATGCACTTTTATTGGGGATTCTTGTTGGTAAAGTGTAATATTCTTACTATTCCTTTTAATAATGATTTAATTTAGTGCGATGCAAAAAAGCAACTCCTGATTTACTAATTGGATTTGTTGAGTTGGCCATGTGCTCACCTAAAATCTATGAATTTCCCGGTAGATCTTTTTACTACTTGTATAAGCAATAGCATATATTTCTATTTTATTAAATAAAGGGAATTCTCAGCTAAGAGATAAAACTCTTAAACTAAGTCTTATTATTCGGAATGCCAGGGGAAGGGTTGGAAGCTTTTGTCACATATTCCTTAACGATTACCAGCACGCACTTAAATATATTAAGAAAAAAATAGGTTTATTGTAATGCCTAGCCTCTATTAAGAAGATTATCTCAGGTTGGGTTTACTTTTATTCGTTTCAGGTACAGGATATCCTAGAAATATAGATAAGCGTAGCAAGACTTTCCTAGTACGTGGAACTTCGCAATAAAATGAATAGGGAAAGGTAGGTTCTTTGATATCCGGAACTTTACTTAAGGATTATTAATAAATGGTTTTGTTTAGCGCGTTCAGTACTTAGTGATTTGTGTTTTTTCCCAAATTACTTATCTATTGCCTATATTAAAGGGAGACTCTAATTATATATATCTTTACAAAGCGTTGTCTAACTCTGCTATTTAAAAGAACCTCTAATAGCACAAAACCCTGGACGGATAAGTAGGAATAGCACGGAATTTAGTTAATAAGAACACTTTTAAGCAAAAGCAAGAAATCTTTCCTATGTTTTATGTACTTTTTTCATGCTGGGAGTATATCACACGATACATTTATCACGAATTTTTTTTAAGTAAACCATTGGCAGTAGAGATCTTTTTATTCTAGAAACTTCTAAAGATCAAAACTCGAATTTATAGAAAATTAGTTACAAGAGCTCTTGAATCCTATATATCCCAGAACCACAAAGCCTTACCAGTACACACCTTTGAAACCTAACTAAGAAAAAATCCGCTTTATTCCTGAAGTTTCAGTTAATTGGCTTCTTGGTAAGTTGCTTGCCGGGGAGTTCAGGTTTATAGTACGTTTTGAACCAATTGCATTCAATAATTGAGTCTGGTTGCTATACCACTAGTAAAACTGAATGAAATAGAGGGTATATTTACATTGTTACTAAAAACGTGCTTTGTACTTTTAATTCTTTAATATGTTATATTTATGCTTAGCCTCCTCGTCAGTCATACTAGGTGTTTCAGGTTACTAAGCACTATTTACTATATAAACAAAAACACATCGCAGAGTTCCACTACGGAAATGGTAGCCAAAATATCCTTAAGATCTCAAAATGACTAAGTATTTTATTAAAAAAGAATTACTAAAACTCAGAAAAGGCATACACAAGTATAGTACAGTACTCCGTCACGGAAATAACTAGAATTTCTTAGTAATCTAACAAAAACTTGGGGGTATAGAATCAAGTGAAATATGTCATGACTTGAACCTACGATCACTTTGTATTATAGTCTGCTTTGGGGTATAATGTAAAATGTACTCCTAATCTTTCTAGGTCTCTATCCTCCGTTAATGATAAGCTACAAGGAGCTTGAGGAATTCTCTTTATAACAAGTACTATAAAGACTATAGAATACAAAACACTAAGACAAGAGGATTTATCCCCTTAATATAAAATACTATAACAATTACTAAACTCTATATATCCTATTATACTATTTGTATAGTACCAGAATACTTTTCTAATTTAAACAACTAATACATACTTTACTCTAATAGTAACTTCTTATAAAGAATAGAAGGAATAAGACAAGACTAGCTACAGGTCTAGACAATAACGGGAAGTTCCAGAATCCTAAGACAGGTTAGAAGGCAATAACTGATAAAAAGAAAGCTCTTGGGATACATCTGGTCTGTCTAGCTGAAAGGCATAGGCCATAGTTATAGTTCTAAAGAAAGCAAGATAAAAGGTAGAATCCTGAGGATAGTTTTATTTGTGTTTCCTTGTTTCTGGGTTTTCAATTACAGATACTAAATAAAGATTTTTTTAATAGAGAATTTTAGCTTTTCTAGTAGGCTTTAAAGTGTAAGGTGATATATCTAGAATATACTATTTTTGCCTCAACCCCCTAACCAAGTATGGTTACTCGGTAAGAGAGATTTTTTTATGTACTTAACTAAGTTTGTCTACTCCCTAATGATAAGCTACATAGAGCAAGAGTCATTATTCTTAAACTATAAATGCAATAGAGCCTATGTCTAACTTTTACAATTAGAACTCCTATACTTCTTTAAATTATTTCCAATCTGATTTTGAGTAGTAAATAGAACTATACTAACTAGAAAGGAGACCTTAAGTTAAGTATACTTACTTGGTAAGGCACTTCCCTCCTATACGATAAAAGCAGGGAACTAGAGGAATGTCCTTAATTAAAGAGTACCCTACTACTTAACTAATTCATTTCTAATCTGTACCTATTAGTTATTCGTTAGATTCCTTAAGTCCCTAATACTTACTGCTGAACAGGGCTCTCTTCTTAATTTCTAAAGGTAAGCTGCTCTCTTGATGTCATGCTAGGATCCAATCCATCCCAGTAAATAAAGGAATTCTAAACTTAAGGGCTGAGGTCTAGAATTCTAAAAAGTGGTGTAAATCCAATATTGCTTAACAGGAGTCTTAGATATTTGTATTCCTTAATTGGTTGGTAATTTTGGGATAACAGAAACTTCTTTCTTTCTAGAGTTTAACTATCCTTTGAGTTTGAGATAGTGAAATGAATTCGAGGGATTACCGTGTTATAATAGAGGCATCTCTTTCTTGTAAGCAAGTTAGCGTGCAGTTGTTGGATAAGAGGAGCTTTCCCATTTCTGACTTGTAAAGTGTATCCAGTTTTGAGTGAATTGAATATAAGGAAACATTCCGATCCGATAAATGTATTCTTATTTTTATTCTGTGAGCCATGTTTAAAGGAAAGTGGTTAGTAGAACATTTACAGAGGTAAAAGTAAACTACTACTATAGAGAAGAGACTTAAATAAAAAGGATCTCTTCTGAAAAAAGGGCACTCCTTACCAAAAGAGTTTTATTAAAGTGTGTCGAAAAAAAGATAGATAGATAGATGATAGCATACCTTATTACACATAAATTTATACTTGAAATTACCTAGAGAATTCTTAGCATCCTTAAGAATCCTCCACTTGTAGCAAAACTGAGTTCTCATCAAAATATAAGGGTTGAACAGTGGAATTGCATTTCCTAAGGAGGGCTTAAATGTCCCACCCCAATTATCCTCTTTAAGACTTATTAACAAAGAACTAGAGGAAACTTACTAATCTAATATAGAACATTATCATTATAAGAACTCTTTTAAACTATACTAACTCATATTACTTTATAGATAAAGAGTAATACTATAAATACATAAACTAATACAATAACTAGAAACTCTCTTTACTAACTAATAAATAAGTAACCCTAATAGCTCCATTAGAACAATCCTTGCGCCCGTACCCAGAAGAGTCAAGCAGAAAAGACAGGTATTTCCGTTGTTAAGAAGACAGGTCTAGCTCATAATCATAAGAAGAGGAGTGCCGCTAAGACTAAGAGCTATCGAGAAAAAGAAAACAGGGTCTAAAGTGATCTGTTCGGGGGGAGGTAAGGCATAGAATTGGTTTTATTAATTAAAAGAAGATAAGTCTTGAATTTCTTAGTTGAGTGTGGCTTCTAAGAAATATAAGGGTATAGCTGTTAAGAAAAGAGAGGTCTGGTTATAGAAGACGTATCTAGCTCAGAAGAAAGTCAATAATGAATATAAGGAATCGAGCAAAGGGATTACCGGGCAAGTAATTCGGGTTTTAGTTTAGCGCGTAGAAAACAGATCGTACAAAGGATTTTGGTATTGCTCTCAAGTCTATCCGAACTAAAGATATGGATACTATAGAATATACTAATACAGAGAGGTAAGATAACTCCTAGAATAACTACTCTATATAGAAAACAAGACTTCCTAGCTACGGCACGAATAGCCATACCAACAAGAAAACACTAACTACAGAAAAACGAAGAGTATACACAATATCTCTAAAACTAAAATAGGAGGGGCATCAGGAATTTTATAAAGTCTAGTAGTACAAAGCCTAAAAGACTGCTACCGAATAAGAAGTAAGGTATGAAAGTAAAGTAGTCATGAAGAAGCAAGTCAGTTCAGTTTTTAGGGATTAGAACCCTTTTGAATTAGTGTATTCTGTGTACTTTGTCCCCGGTTTCCAGTTTCTAAAGTTTCTTGAGGAATAGCTACAATGAATACAACGCTCCTATTTTTTAGTAACTTGTTAAAAAAAAAAAAGTATACGACAACTTGCTCGGGACTTTATTTGAATTCACTTATAACTGTATTGGATTTTGCTTACTTGAGCACTTTATTGAATTGGTATTAGATTGTTTGACTTAATAGAATAGGTCACCACTCATCTCTCAAATGAAAGCCTTATAAATCACTTCGAAAGGAAAGGGGTGAGCTACGTGAAGGATTAATGCTGGAATACTTCCTTATAGGCTTATAGGAAAAGGTGATAAAGAACGTTTTATTTGTAGTTGACAATTCTTTTGTTTGTTCAATTTAATAAAAGAAAGTATGGGAGTCCCCGGAATACTGGATGCCTAACAATAATTTCTAACTGACTTATCAAGAATGTGCATTCAAGACATATAGTTAGTTGCTAGGTCCCCTTCTTGGAGAATGCTTGAAATGAGTTCACTATAGGAGTTTTCAGCTGCCAGTTACTACACTTCAATTAGAAAATTTGAGTTTGTGTGTGACCTTAATTGAAATCTGTTTCCTATCGAAAATATATCCTTGACTAAATCCAAGAGATATTTATTAATCCCTAACTAAGGGGTCTTCAAGTCAGGATAAAGAGTTTGATAAAAAGGAAATTGCTTGTGGTTAATTAATAAAAAAGAACTCCTCCTTAGGTTTCGTCCTGCAAAGAGAATAGGCGAAGCTCTATACGGAGGATGTGTGGCAGAGAGAGACTTTCTAGTAATAATTATTCGCTGTAAAACGCTAAATAATATGCTATAGCAGGAGTATTCCTGGAAAAGTGGTACCCTTTTTTTGCAAATAAAGATTTTGATTCCAGTATCGTACTTTAGACTTAACAGTCTATATTAATTAAGAGGGGGCCTTAGCTGCCAGAAAACGGCGAGAGCTTATCCTATTACACGAGTTTTTCGAAGGGGTTTTACATAGAAGTTTTTTTGCAGTTTAGTCTTAGTATTTGTTAATTCCATCTCTTTCATGTGCTGTAGCACTGGAGAAATCCTGCCCACTAACCCAAGCCCAAGATAGAGAAACTATAGCAAACTCATAATTAGAACTGGGTCAACAAAGTGAATAAAAACAGAGTACAAGAAGCTTTTCTTGAGAATTTCACAGCCAGGTATAGCTCCGCACTTTTCAGGGTTGCATCACTAACTAAAGGGCCCCCTTTTCTAAATAATATATAGTCGGAGTTATTACAGCAAATACTTGTAAGTTTTTGTATAAAAGCCCTCCATGACTAGAACCTTTTATTTACCTAGTGAGGGACTCTTAAATTCAATCACTTATTTATAAAAGGGCCCTCTCTTTTAACACTTATTTTTTTCAAAATGTTTGATTCAAGCAATTGTACTTTGCTACCCCAATTCTAGTTTTAAAAGCTTCTTACAGACCAGTACTAGGAAATTTCTCAGACTTTGATCTTATGTCTTTAGGAATAAAAGCTAAGGAGTATACCACACTACGCCATAAAAGAAGCCTTTTGGCCTAGAAATTAGCGGAACCCTCGCTTATTAAATATAGGTATTTACTTGACTAATCTAATAGGAATTTATAAAGAAGCATAGAAGAGGCGCATTCTTTAGACTTTCTTTGCGCCTTTACTAGTAGTTGTCGGGGGCCTTATTGTCTCTCATTAATAATGGAAATAGGAGTTATTCCCTTACGTCGTAATACCAAGAGTTGTTCTTAGTTTATAGGAGTTATATCTACTGTCCACTTCCCTAAGGGTCAATTTCTTGTTGCATGAAAAGTAGGGTTTAGGCTAGGCATTTAGAAAGCTAGTATAAATATTTATAATAGATAGATAAGTCAAATAGATAAGTCGACTTGAACTTGTGGCATTTCTTTCAAATATACTTGGATATAGTATTCAGAAAATTGACCGCATTCTACCAGTGAGAGCATGGCCCCTAAATTAGCAAGAGAATTCTTTCTACTTAAGTGATTTTTTGATTGGTATTCCAATCCAATAAGATGTATCTCTCAGCAGTTGATGCCAGAATAGAATAGTTCCTAAATTTTATTAGACTTTGTCCTAGTTTTATAGAGGCTTCCCCCAGCCCTGTAGCAACAAAAAAAACTCTAAGACATTCCTGCTTATCTCGCTATGTAATCTTTGCATTCAAATAGTTATGCTTTCCTTAGCGCCGCCCCGAGAATCCTTTTTTGTAAGTAGATTTTTCATGACTTAATAAAGAAATTTGAAGACGCTTTCTTATACCTATAAACTGTTCTAGCCAAAGCTTTTTCTGCTACACACTGAAACCTAAGAATTTCATAGGTCCCTTACTAAAATATCGATCTAACACATAAACATAAGGTTTTGAGTAACGTAAATGAAAACTAAAAGACCGTAACCCCGCTCGCGCCCTAACTAGCTCGCTTGGGAAAGCAGGACTTATTTAGGACTGACTTTATAGATAGGGTTGCACTCTGATCATTTAAGAACCTTCCAAGACATTGCTTCATTTCATATTATTAAGAAGTTAAAATTTTTTAGTACTCCTACTTACAAAGCTTACACTCTTGGGCGAAGGGCTTATGGGCTCAACTCCCGGTATTTCAGGCACTTTAAGCAATTTGATAGGAAAATTCCCAATTTATATAATCAAAACTTACTCGAATACATCCAGGAGGAGGCTATTGCTACCTTATGGGGGCTCTTTGCCATTTACAATAAGATATTACAGAAATTTTGAACTAGTATAGCTTGAAAACTTGAACAGGATACACAAAGTTCCAAGTCGAATCTGTCTGTAAAATGTAGGAATCATTTAGATAAAGAAAGACAAAGACATGGATTCTTACTATAAAGCGATAAATTCGACATGCAAAAGAATATAATAAACTCGAGAAATCATTACACAATTGTTTCAATTTCAAATCCGTAAGGTCTTTGATCCTATGTTTTGAACCCTTGGATGCCGGTACCAAAACACAATGATCGACCAATGGAGTTCTACACCCCAAAATAGGTATAGAGTAGTTCTTAGTATATGTATATAATTATTATAAGTCACAAAGAAACGAATTCATGTAAAGTAGTTGCCGTCTGCTTACCAAGCTACTCCCTCTTTTTTTCTGACTATAGAAAAGAAGAATAACCCCTACTCTACATTTTCCTGTAGGTTAGCAAGACTCTTGCAGTAGCTAAAAGAAAGAATTTATGGAATATTTGAGTCAAGTGGACTTTTTTAAGACTATAACATAGTTCATGAATTAGAAATTAGAGGTCCAGCTTCTTGTTAAGTAGCTGGGATATAGTAACACAAGTGTAATTACTTAAGCAGGCTTAGGGGAGCTTATTTATTTTCATAGGATAAGGGTCTCTACTGTAATTGGAATGTTAGTAAGAGAAAGTCTTCCTTTTGCTTGTAGCTTATGAGCGGGGTCTACTAGACAATGTAACATAAGCTACAAGCACTTATTCTTAACGCGCAAAGGTTCAAATGGTATAAATTACTATTGATTGAAACTCTAACTTTAGCTAGGTTTCAAGTCAGAGATTAGCAATCCCCGGTCCAAAGATATTTACTATTTAACTATATATTTCATAAGGGTACCCGCTGTTATGGTCCCTTTGGGTTATATAATTTGTTTAATACAACGGAATACAAGTTTTTTTAAGGGTCTCCTATTTAGATTTATAGAAATAGAGAAAGTTGTCTTAAGTAATGACGTTCGGAATGGTAGATAGAGAATCTAGTTGGTTAGACATAGAACTAGGGATACACGGATCAGTGGTTCGAGTCCGGTTACCCCAAAAGCACGAGAATCTTAGATCAGGTTTCGGAAAGCAGACTCTCAGTTCAATTTACTTCAAAAGGTAAAGGCAAAAAATATACGCAACTAGTTTGTTAGAACAGAACAGCAAAAGCATATAGCATTTCATAAGGTGAACATTGTCCTAAGGCTTTAATACAACAAGAAATTCGAAAAGGAGCCCTTCTCTCTGATACTCGTTTAACTAATTACTACTTTTATTGAGTGAAAATGAATACTAACGGGGCTTTTCTCATACCTTTTTTCATTTTATTGTCAATAGTGGTGCAACACAATGAGAATTTCTTAATAGTAAATAAAAAAAAGGGAGCAGCTCCCGTACTAGCCGAATTGACTAGGTAGTTCTCTACATCTACACGGATAGGTTCTAGGAAATCTGGTTCAAATTGCTCTGGAAAAAACACATATATAAGCTTTGCTTTACGTGAGACCAGCAGGATAATTGTACAAACCGATAAAGATGAAGTGTTCCCTGACTGAAAGTATTTGCTTGATCGAGCCATAGGTCTTGCTGCGTTTGGGAGGCTCTCTATTTATTTGATAACCAACCCCCAGTCAGTAATTCTATAACAAAAATATAGCACTCAATTTATTGGGGAGTTTCTCTGGTCAACAGGAATCCTTGCTCTATAATACAAAAATATGACTAGAATTTGTAAAAACTTGTATTAGCACTTGCAATTTCGTATACACTAAAGCGCGCTTCTTCGAAAAAGTAACTGGAATCCTTTGTGTACTATAATAACTTATATGATAGAAATCTCAGTCAAGAAAGTCAAAAGGTTGAAAGAGCTCGCCTGATTAGAGCGACAAGACTGAAACTCCCAGGTATAGGTTCAAAACGAGTCCCTTAAATGTTGAAGACCTGGTGGATCTGATTTTACTTTGTATAGCGATACTCCAGAATGAGCGTAGTCAAATCGAAGTTCTTCTTTTTGGATAGCATTTCTACCTAAATCCGTAGTAGTAATCATTTATAGCTAGAAACCACAATGACCTAGGGTCACTCACGTCCTGCTTTTTATCTCCTTGCGCGAAGATGTACTTCTAAGGAATTGCGAGGGATATATGCTTCTTTATTAAGTGCTCCGTCCGGGATATCTCTATAATAGTCAACTTCAAATCCTCATATAGAAGGAAAGAGTCCTTGTACTTTACTAAATACCATACATAATAAGGGTGCTCAGTATAGAAATTGACTAGTAAGTGCCCTTAAAAGCATAAATAAGAATTTTGAAAAGTATTATCTAAGTTATGCCTCACAAAAAGAAGTACCATATAATAAATAGCAAATATAAAGAGCTAAAGTCAAAGATATATTTATATGTATCTTGGGGTTTCCTTGTCCTGCAGTATAGCCTTTTCTTCATTTTCATTTAGTTGCCTCTAAGATCTTGATTACGCTGAAAATCCTGTTAAGCTCTTACCTGCGCTTTGTATAACAGATAAACTAAAAGGCACCCTAAATCTATAACTCATAAGGAATTCCATTTAAACTGAAAGCAGCTTATTATGAGATTAGAACCTGGACTACGTACTCAATTCTACAATGTAAAATTCTAAGTAGTAAGTCAACCGTCCCAACTCAGTTTTGATCCAAAATCTAAAAGACTTTTAAGACTAGAACTCTATACTTTGTGAAAATAAGGCTCATAATTTGGATAAGTTTCAAAAATCTAGGAGAATCCTGGTTACAGGTGCTCGTTAAGAATTGAGTTGTAGACAGACCTATAAATTGAGGGAAGTCTTATTAAAGTAAAGTGATTTACCTTGTATCGCTGAAACTAGCCCCTCTGAAAAAGCATTTGAAAAGGATTCTCCTTAATGCGCCCAGGCAAATGATAAGAGGCAATGCAATATTCCACGAAAAATGTCAATAACTACATGGGAAAAGCTAGTAAAGTCTTCGCAAAGAAAGTGCTCCTTTATTTTGTATAAGCCTCCTAATTTTATGTAATAAAAGGACTCCTAGTATCGTACCCTTTCACCCGGGATAATGCATAATGTGTTCTAGGATAATTCTACGTGATAAAAGCGCATAGCTACAAGGGGAGATCCGGTAATTCTGCAAATCACTTTTTAAGCGAATTCCTCTGCTTTTGTTTTGAAACACTTTTTCTCTTGTAAAACCTTACGCTTAGTTTTCCTTAATACGCTGTCAGAATACGCGCTTTGTTTTTAACCATTTACTGCTTCCTTTGTAATCTAGTATTTGTAGGAGCTTAGTCCTTGAAAACTTGAGAGATTGACTAGAACAAGGCGCTTTTTGAGATAGAAGAGGAAATGCAAGTCAATAAGAAGATGTTGACTATAAGGTATCTATGTATATACTCTATTTCCTTAACTTAGTTGTTCTTGGCTTTTTAATGAGTTTTATATTACCAAGATTACTTAGGAGTTCTAGTAAGTAGTTGAGGAATATTCCTAATTAAACTATATATATAGTGGTAGGACATTTAGCCTAGAAAAGAAGTACAGACTAAAAATTCTTTTTTAAGAGGAATTTCTGCATCCTGAGTATATGTATATCAGATATTTTAGAATTCTATAACACTTCCATTATTTTCTTGATTTAAATCCTTATATATCCGTTACTACAAAAAGTATCTGGACCCCTCTTAGCTATAACATACGATTACATAACAAAATATAATAAAGGCTACGATATCAACACAGCTTAAACTTTGAGAATAGTAAGCCAACTAACTTGAAAACAATCGGCTTTTTTAGATAAATGGTAAATCTAACCTTAGTCAATTTAAACTTTGCCTTAGTTTCTACCCTAGGTTTCCATAAATGCCTATAAATCCATATTATTAATTAATATAATTTTTACTACAAAATACTATTCTCATACAAAAAAGAGCAAAGGGGTTTTCTAAAAAGTAGGCTACTCCCAGATCTTTCATTAGAGCAAGCCCTTACTGTAATCCTGATTTATAAACCAAGAAAGCATTCGAGCTATACAATATTCTCGATACTAAATACTAATTTGGTTCATAGCATAGAGTTCGAGAGTAATGCTAAGGAGAACCCAAATATATAAGGAATTTCCGCTTTACTAACTTCAGGTCTTGCTGGAACTCTTTTTGTAATCAATATAAAAAGAATGTCAGGCATTCATTTTCCTGCGAGTTTTTTAAGGGTTTTATGCCAGAGTCTTTTTTTAGGAAACCCGTGCTAACGTCCCAAATTTATTCACTAGAACTAAACCTTATAGTGACAATTGCAATTTAAGATTTAGCTGTCTCGTGTGTAGCTAGGAATTGACTTTCAAATCATAGTGATTAGGGAATTTTTTACCAACTAAGTGATAGTACAAGGAGTTACCTTTTTGTTTGGAAGCATTTAGGACCTGCCCTTTAGTTCTTGTTATGAATGGTTATGACTTCCTTCTTTATGAACACCTAATACTATACACCTCCTAGTTTTATTAAAATCTGATTACTTATATCTAATATAATCAGAAGCATATCTTTCCTAATAGTAAAGGAGTAGTAGTTACAGTCAGTAGCGAAGCCCTCTCATTAAAAAGGATACTCTATAGAGAGCGCTTTCTGTCTAATTGCTCTTTTTTAAGTAGCAGCTATTCATAAACCGTGCATGAACAAAGTTCGGTGTAATAAATAAAAGTAGGTTTTCAAATAGTTTATTTTAAATAGAAATGCGGTAATTATTTAGATAGCGCTTTTTTTTTAATTATACTCAGCTTGTTATAGGTTTTCTAATCACTGTAGTTTTTAGAATCCCGAAATTGAAATAAGACAACTATAGTAAGGGATTCCATTTAATAGACCTGTAGTAGATCCAGAAGTCATTTGTGACTCATCCTAGAAAATCCCTATGGAGGCTAACATAAAACCTCGATTTATCATTTATTTAGCACTATCATTGATAAAGTTTTAATAACCGCTTTCTTATTACCGTTCCCTTAGTTTGTGTAAGTGAGATTGAGGGTTTAGAAAAGACTTATCCTTACTTTCAGAACAGGATTTCCTGGGCCTTAGTACTATTAGCTAATAATTCTCTTAAGTAAACTTAACTATAATTAAAAGAGGGACCCATTATTTTCCTAAGTAGGGTACCGTAAATTTAGATAAAAAGTCAATATAATAGCGAAAGGGAACTCCTCAAAAGACTCGTTATACATTCCAATAGGGTTCCCAGAAGGAACGGTGGATATTTTAAAAAAAGCTCCTTTTGGGACTATAAAAAGTTAAAAAATGTAAGCTTTTTCGAGATGCTTTGCCATTTTTGGTTTGCTGTAAAGAAATCTGTTTGATAAGGACCCGCGCGGAACTCTGTATTTAGAAAAACTACCTGTTTTACTTGAATCGCTATCTTTCTTTTTTTTATCGGAAAAGTTACTTAGAAAGAGGAATTTTAAGACTATAAATAAGTGTAGTAGCATACATTTTAAGTAGAGACAATGTAGTGCATTCTAATCAAGTAAAGAGAGTCCATAGTCAGTGTTTTCTTATATACTATAATACGAGTTGTTCTCAAGCATTTACTAGTTTAAAAACTATTGATTTCATAGCTAAGGGAATCCTTGCTGCTTAGCGCTTCTTAAGTATAAGAATACCTTAGTTAAGTTAAAAGGATACCCCAAGAGAAATAAAAATTGATATAAGATGTATCGTAAGTTACTTTGGTCCGGCCTTATAAAGGGTGTTCCTACCAAGGTTCTCATTTAATGTTTATGCCGTGAGTCAATTTCAACATAAAGCTTCCTACCGGAGACGAAAATCTGAAGCTAATAACAAAGTTTAGAAATAGAAAATGGACTCACTTCTAAAGGAAAACTCGAACTGCCAAGGGATTCTCCCAATAAACCAAGTGCTGGTACTATTATAATCTCTGCAATACAAGGAGTTCCTTTTTTACTTCAGCTTTTTCATACAAGGAATAGTCCAAATTTATAAAAAGAGTAAGCCGCTAATAATAAGACAAGTAAAAAAACGAAAGCTATAGAAAGCTCATTCTAACCTAAAATTACGAGCAAGTTCAGGTACTACAACCTTGATTCGATTATATATCAACCGGGGTTGTCCTATTAACTAAAAAGTTTATAATATATTTGTATTACAAGATTTCTGAGAATTGAAGACCCTTAAAACCGGTTAGAACTAAGTACTAAAAATGGATCGTAAAGAAGAAGAAAACAAACCTGACTTCCCGGTTCCCAATTGTGTACGCGACCAGAAAACTAGTCAAAAAGAAGAATTCCTGAATTATGAGTACATTTTAAGGCATCTATTGCGAAGACTTCTTATACATGTAACTACAGTAGTACTTGAACCCACGCCCATTCGATTAATTGTAAACAGTCTATACTAGTTAGATCATTCTAGGCAAAACTGCACCGATCGAAGTGAAACAATCTCTCTAGAATTAGTGGGTCCCTATATGTAAAACATGTAAAGCTACTTAATAGCACCTTAAAAGAGCTTGCTCCTTAGCCAATGACACGTCTAAATACTATACTAGTAGGAGTAAAAAACCCTATGAAACTTAAGAATTGAACCCTCGTCCACAAGACCCCTGTATTAATGTTGTACCAGTATTCTTTTTTACCGTTAAAGGTTTTAGTCAAAATCTCGAAGAAATGTAATTGAAAAGGAAGATAATAAATAACAAGTAGCCCTTTTAAATAGGTCAATTTTACGAGTGTTTGGGGTGGGATACAAAGAAAAAGAAACCTTTGTACTTAAACTGCAGTATCTCAATTTCGTAATAATATTTACGAAGTTTTGTAGTTATTCTTCTAGGGGTTTCTTTAAGAACAGACAAAGAGTTTTGATTATAACCTTCGACATTCACTCTAAAGCAAGAGTGCTGTACGCCCATACTAAACGAATCCTTTTTTATCCAGGTAGTACTTAATGTTAAGAAAGTGAAAGTGCTAAGCAGTTAGGGATTTTAGTATTAATGATAAGATAATCCGTATTTACGGGTACTCATTGTTTTGGGTTGGCCCAGAGGTTTGGTTTCCAGCCTAATAGGCTTTACTCTTTGCTTTGATATAGGGTACCCGTAGAGTTTAAAAAGAAAATGTTTTTCTTAACAGAGTCCTTAATCCTAAAAAAGAGTCCTGATATGTATAGACTACCTTTTTCTAGACTTTCTTTTTAGAGCAAACCCTAATAAGCTCAGAAACCTTCCTTATATATTTCGGACTGTTGCTTTACTACGTTTCGGATCGTAACTTCTAGAACCCGTAAAGAATATTCCGACTTGAAAAAGGTTTCGCAAGGATAAGTTTTGCAATCGACAGTAACAAAGTTTTACTATTCAAAATGAACATTTATATAAAAGAGCCAATACAGTTCCAATCTTTTTGCCTTGAAATTGGAGTGGTCGAAATTAAGAGAGTAATAAGGGAGGGTTCCAGGAGAGCTTCTTAGCTACTGCACTAAAACCGGCTTGAAACTCGCGTATCCACGACCCCCTTCAGTGATTTTTTATGCTATTACCTATACTCTAATTTTAGCTCATTGCGCGATCTGGTCTTATTTGAAACATTTTCGCTGACCAAGGGAGCACCTTACCAAGTATGAGCTTCTTATAGCTTTATCTGTATCGAAAGGTCTATTATTATAAAAACTTCATTACACATATTTTTTGTACTTCATACTTTGGAAAATATTGATGCTTTTCTTAATATTGCAGAATCCCCACCTCAGTACTTAGTAAACGCACGAGTTTCCCTGCGTATTTTGGAAAGGTTTCAAAGGAAAGGTAGGTGTAAAATTGTATTATAATTAAAAGGATAATAGAAGGAAGGTCAATACCTTACAGAGGTTTGTTCTAATGGAAACACAAGGCATATAGATCTTCCCTGAATTAGAAGAGTGCTTTGACGACCTATGTGTAAGCCAACTCTTTACTACACCGGTAAAGAAGGATACTCAGAATTCAGGTTCCTGATAAATATGTAATAGGTATTTTATTGGATAAACCGGATATTATTCACTTTCTCTAAATAGTATTCTAGTAGCTCTAGGGATTGCAGCTCTATCTTGTCTTTACCAGAAACTAATTACTTGACTTTAGGCATTGGAAAACATAGGAACACAAAAGCAACAACTTATTTAGTTCTTGATCTCCCCAATGCCTTTAGAATACAGAAACACGGATAAGAGGATTCCCTGGGCTTTCATCTCTTTAATTCTTGCAGTCCTATATTGTATATTGTCAAGGCATTTACTACCTCGCATCCGGCTGTATTACTAACTTCAGTAATCTTGATAGGATTTGATTAGCCCTGCTGTAAAACCTAAATATCTAATTTATTTAGATTCAGCTCTCCCTGGAAAAAGGTTCCTACTTGAAATTCTTAGAACTTCTTTTTAAGCTGCTATACTTTATTTAAGACTTGCTTAGAAAATCCCTGTCTAGTTTAGCTAAAGCACACCCTAATTTTTACTTTGCTTTCATACCTATACCTTTTATTGATTTTTTGTTCAAGGGGCAGCCTTATAAATCTCGGTTTAGTTTTGACTAGTCCATCCTTTTTTAACACCAAGCTTTTGATTAACAAGTTTTAGTTAATAAAATTCACTTGATTGTTAGCTTCTATTCTAGAAACCGGAGATTATACTAAGAGCTACTCCTGTACGTGATATTTTGTTTTTTAGAAATCTCATATGCTTCTAAAGCAAAAGCTATACAGCTATATATTAGAACTTTCAAAAACGAGTATTTCATCAGAGGTACTCCTCTAAGTTTCAATTTATAGAAACGAAAGTGTGTGTTAGCACTCAAGTACACAAGGAAAGGGTTTTCTATAACGTATCTTGATAAGTTAAGGAGCAGGGCAGACAGGGGCTGTAAACTTTCGAGTTGACTATAGCTTCCTTTTCGTGTGGTAAAGTAGTAACCGGCGTGGCTCCATCTTTTATTAGTATGTATCTCATAATTTCGTTAACCTATATAAAGCAACATTTTCAGTCATGAAATATTACCGATATAAATCAGAAAAGAAACCAAAGAAAAAAGTAGAATACTTTAGTACTATATATGAAATCCTACCTTGAATTCTCAATTTCCATACCTATTCAAAAAGAAAAATCAAGATAAAAGTAACCTGGGGTAGCCGACTGCTTGGCTTGCCCCATATTACCCTAACCCTTTTAGTGAATTATCCTAGATTTGCTACTCTCTCATGAGTCCGACTTTTACTTTTTATATTTCCCGACTAGAATTCCTTAATCGGTAAGGTAAGAAGTAGGAATCTTATGTAAATCAACGCTTTTTGCCTCTTATCCCAAAGCCTTTCACGAAAAGCAGGCTAGTTCGGTTTTTGCTCTACATTATTAAGTCTAGGCAATTTGATCTCTGTAATTTTGTAAGAGCTCTCCTTGACACTCTATTACTATTTAGATAAGGAAATCCGTTTCTTTTCTTTGTAAAGGACTGCAGGTTATTCTAGAAATACGCTCTACTTTATTATAATTATCCGAGTTGTCAAAAGTTTCGAAGTTTTCGTGTAGTAGTTCCTCAAGCCAAAGGTGGATCTCAGGTATCTCTTCTTCCTAAGCAGCCAGTTTGACCGATCCCCTAATCTCGATATAAGCACAAGGACTATTCCTTTTCCGTCACTAATGTAATATGCTTTGTTAGCTGTACCACCCCTTGTTTGTCTGCTACTCAGGGGGGCTTCCGCATTCAGCGGTGTATGGCAAGAATCCTTTTTTTATTGGTTATGCCTTATTTGTTCCTAATACGGATTTTCCTAACGTATACTTGTTTTTGTTAAAGCTAGTAGTTAGTGCTTAAGGCTGGAGAATAAGTCATTTTAAAAGCTCCCTCCCGATAAATCGAAAAGTCTTTCCCTAAGTTTGGTAGGGTTTTTTTATTAGCACGATCACATAGATAGTTAATAATTCTTGCTTAAACAAACTCCTCGGAGTGTAAACAACTAAATAACTTAATAAAGAATCTAAGAAGAACATAAAGTTTTTATTTACCCTACCTATTTACTGTGATTTCTTTAGAGACTCGCTTCCAAAAACAAAAATATACAACGGTAGGCTCTATTTGTTAGTATTCCAACCGCCAGCTCTTTTTAAATTGAAGTAAGCTAGATAAAACATAATAAGCTAAGGGGATACCCGACCCTTTTTCAAAGGACAAACCCGATATAACTTAATGTTTTTGAGAACCTTTTTAGTACCCTAGCAATGACTTAGACTAGCATTCATTAGTGAGCAGAGCCAGGAGTTGAGTGGCTTATCCACACTCCTGATTACCTCTAACCCCGGCTATATAGTGTATTTTATACTTGTTATAGTCCATTCGCTTAGCTCTCTACGAGTGTTCCTGCCTTGGGCCTCCCTGACAATGATAGATAAAAAATATGAATTATAGCTTTATTCACATATGTCTTTCCTATTCTCACTTTCCTAACCAAGCACCCTCTATTCAAAATATAACTAGAAAAAGGATCACTTAATATATACTCAATTTCACATTCACTGCTTCTTAAAAAAACTGTAACTTACAATTCTAGACTTAAGCACAGGGCTTCTTGGGTATAAACAGAGCTATAGAAAGCCTGAGATTCCCGCTGGATTAACAAGAGAAACCCTTACCCCTTACCTACTCGAATTTTTACAGAATATCGAAACATTACTAGTTATTTAAGATAGGATTCCATGTGGAAGATCTAAAGTGGTATTAATAGGTCTTATCTTAATTCTTATTTTAGTATTCCTATTCACTCTTCATTGGAGAAAGTGGTAAATCTTGAAGGAAATGGGATTTGAGAACTCATGCGGACTCTTTAGTCAAGTTTTAGCCAGAGTTATTGGGCATCATTTCAATTTGTGTATTTTTCTCTTTACTAATAAATAAGTAGGGATTCGTTTTCAGCACTACTTTTTTATTAGTTAGAGTTGGTCTAGTAAGAGTAACCTTTGTGAACGCAGCACTGATCTGAGCTAGACCAGCTTTCTTAAGAGCGCCCCCTTTATATTCTAAATTCTATTACCTGTCCTACTAAACTGAAGATTCCTGTCTAGTAAACTTGTAAAAGAAATTAGAGAGGAATTCCCTGCCCCTAATACCTTTGACCGTTGTCCCAAGATAAATCTTGCCTATAGTCTTGCCTTAAAAAGTTATTTTATATACTTACGAAAATACTAGTCTAAGTTTTATAATAGGGAATCCACCAAGAGAGTCGTGTTCTTTAAAGCTTCCTTCGTTAAGAGATCTCCTAACCTTTTTAGAGAGTCAATACTCATGATATTTCTTTCTCAAGAAAAGGTCTAACTAATATTGCTAATTAGGAGTAGTCAATTTTATAACTAGTCAAGAAAGAGCATCTCTAAATAGGTAGGGGTTTACTTGTTTAATAAGAGCTAGGTCAGCTTGCTTGTAAAGACCCCACTATAAAAAGTATTCCCTTTTCAGATCAAAAGGCTACGAATAACAAATACGAGTGGATTCCTTATCATATACCACAGGTGTTGATCCCTTGTCTTTGTTTCAGTTGCATCGTATACTTTACCCGCTTCCTTGCTTTACTCTAGCTTGGATGGAGTCTTATTGTCTTATGTAGGCAGTCCCTCTATGTATCCGGTGTGCTCTATCCGCGATATTTCAGAACTCAAACTGCTACATTAAGGTGTTCCTTGGGTTTGAATGTAACTAATCAAGTAAAGTTTGTTATGCCAAGGCAAAAAACTATTGGAATAAAGCCCCTTGAATCAAATCACTAAGAACAATGTCGGTATTCTAGATAGATTTTGGGAATTAAGATTCTTTGTGGAACTAACGGACTACTTTGCTCTATAGAAAAAGATATGTGAAATCGTAGCTAGGGATCTGACTTAACTAATCAAATCCCCTTTTTGAAGCCATGACAGGACTCGATCGAACCCTTGACTGTCGACTCTATGATAAGTGCTTTACTACTTTGCTATACTCCACAAACTTTAAAAATCACAATACTTAGGTTACTATGACGTGACTAGAACTACAGTATTCAAGCTAAATCGTATATACGATAAAAAGTAAAGAGAAATGGACAGATAACGCGGGGGAAACAATGAGGATTTATTTATTGACTTGGGATGAGATTGCCACATTATGTAAATTCATGTACTACATGTGAAATTCATGTTTTAGTTTTTTCGTGTGCAAGTTTGTCTCAACCTTTTACTGATAAATATAAGTCTTTAATCCCTTATGCCTAAAAAGACCTCTTCCAGAAATTGGAAAGCTAGAGTAGAGGCAACCTCGTGTTCCTTTAGTAGGCTTCTTTTTTCTTAAACCGGTTTTATTAAAATACAAGAGTATGCCTACCTTTTGTGAATCTCGAGATTTCTATGAAAATTTGGGGGAACGCTTAGGACTTGTTAGTATGTTCAAAATACTCGCAGGTTAGCTCAATAATGTATAAGTACTCACAAGAGTCTTTCTATATTTAATTGATATAGTCTCTCTAAAAGCTACCTTTTCTTAGTCGTGGAAAATCTTTTATAAGGCAATAGAAACCCGAACTCATTACTTAGTTCAATTATTAACATATAGTATAAGATATCCTTTCAAGTGAAAAAATGACTCCTGCGCGCTTTGGGAGAGTACTACTAAGCAATCTAAAAAGAGCTTGTATATAGAATATTAACGTAATAGGAGGAGAGCTTAGAGAGAACTTATATTAGATAGAATAAAAAAGTAAAACAACTAAAAGTAAAGCGTATTTTCCACACTTTTTATACATAAAGGAAAAGCTAAGTATTATAGCTCAAAAAAAGACCAAGGCGGGTTTGAAGAATTAGAGTAACATCACTTCAAAACTGAATTGCTCAAGGTATTTTGAAGGCATACCCAAGTACACTGAATCTTGTTAAACTTAGTAAAGAGCTAAAAAGTTAGTGCATCGTAAAACTCTTCAATAAAAGAGGAATCCTTATTTTAAATGTTCAACTTGTACTGAAAAACAGGAGGGACAAACTAGAATCAGCGGGGGGTTCGTTTCCCTGGCAATAACAGGGCTACCTGAACACTTAAGAACGGGATTCTCTATTAGGTTTCATAACTAGACCTACGAGAGATTCTATATCAGTTGCCGGGAATGGGGAACCTCATTTTACTACTAAGAAAGGCAAAAAAGGAAAAGCTTCGAATTAGAAGAGAACTATCTATTAAGAATTCCTTAAGAGTGCATTCCTCTTGCTCCCTGTATTTATTCGGATATGACCTTGTAGTACATAGATACGTCCCTATTACCGACTTAGTCCCTCCGAAGAAGGTTAATGCGCAATTAGTAGTTATGAGGATAGCCAACCTTACACTACAATACCGACCAGTAATAACATCAAGAAAAACAGACTCAAACTTGAGATCAGAGGAACCCTTTTCATCGGCCCACTTTTCATGACTTAATTCTTCTGTATGTATGACTTTTTTATTAGTCCTTGTCGCTTGTTTAGGAGCTAGGCTTAGAAAGATACTTACAACATAGGTACTTACCTAATAGGGGATCTTGTGGTTACTGTGTTCTTGTTATAGATGTTATAAAGTATATTGTATAAGAGAAGTTATTCTTGTATAGTTAGTACTAATAAGTATTCTAGTGTATTACTTGTTTTAAAGAGTAATAATAGGAGTATATAGTAAAAGGATAATTCCTCTTTCTTGCCCTATTTGTGCTTATCATTAAGAAAAATAAAAACTTTATACAGTAAGTAGAGAAGGCATCCTATATTATCGACCTAAAGTGTAACGGAGGAAGGAGTTAATGCAATAGAGTTTAAGGAATATCCTACTTACACGATGACACAAAAAACAAGAAAAACCCTTCTAGCTATATATATATTTATTTGCCTTAGATTATCAATTTATTACGAAAGACCCCGCTTACTGTGAGTTCCATTAATCAAGGTAAACAAAGAGCTTGTAATAACTAAATGAAAATGAAGTACTAACTTTTATTGTAAAAGCTAAATGGGGCATAACAGATTCCTAAGTTTAGAGAGCTTTACTACTCTTTATATAAAAGAGAAACTCTAAGCTAGACTCTAGAACATAAGAAAGTCCAGTAAATCTTTACCCTGTACTAAACTCTTTTTAATAAAATTCCTTTTTACTAGACCTAAAAACCAGAACAAGAATTACCGAGTTAATCACAAGGAATACACACGGATAAGGATCCCGCGTATAAGAGTCAGTTATGAGTCATTCAGTCTTTAGGACTAATTCAAGAGTTAAGGGCCCCTTTTTACTTAGCATACGCAAATATTGGCTTTATCATGCAGCTACTAATCGCGGAGAACATTACACGCCTCACATAGACGCCTTAAACAGTATACAACACTTTTGCGAGATGTTCAAGGTGGGGTGTGTATATCTTAATTTGCATTACTCTGTTTATTGAACGATGTCCGTAGTTAAAAGTGAATATAAAACTGTAAAGTAACTATTTTACCCAGGAGTTTGATTATTAAGAATCATTCAATAATAACTAGGGGGCTCGATGAACTAGAAGCTTGCTCCCATCATTGTTTGAATATACAGAATTTCTTAAATCACTTAGCTTAGACTACTTGCAACTCGAGAGTGGCTTCAACGTAACACCAGGATCCCTTTTCTTAAAAGGTAGCTAAACTTGTGACAAAAGAAAGCTTAGATAAATCCCGTACGTAATTTATAATTAACCGTTTAGAAACCAACTCGAGCAGAATTCTTAGGAATAAAGAGCTCCTTATCTCATAACGTAGACTTTTCTTGTAGAATAGCCTCATTTTATATAGAATCAATTTATGATTTAACGTAGCACATACTTTATTTTAGAAAAGAGTACATACATTTTGAGAGTTTTTATTACACAGTTTCAAAGAACAACTGAACCTTTTCTTGTCATACCATAAATCCAGGGCAAGGCCTTTACTCTATTGCCCTTTCGTTATTCAAAGCAGCCTACTTTGAGGGTTTCTTGAAGAGATATTCTAGTTTCTCTTTTGAATGCTTTATAATAACTTAATATTAATTGTATCTATGATAGGATTAATATGACAAGGCTTTTTTCGACCGGGAACCCGGTTAAAAAACTTTTAGGTATAGGGAGGGACCAGGAACTTAACTGTAAGATCATATACTGAAGAATATCCTCAAATTACGTCGTAAATCTCCCGTCTTACTCGGAAACAATACCTGCAATCTCTTCCCCTTGCCGTAAGATTAGTCTAATTAAACCCAAATCCGAGGGTATTGGGACCTAATCCACTGAGTATAGGAATTCCATACGGAGGAGAATCTTTTGATGTTATGGAGAAACCTTCAGAAAAGCAATACAAAGGGAGAATCCTAGTTAGTCACTCTTCATACGAAATTTGGGCAAGCTCAACAAGGCATATTATACCTGAGTTCTTATAAACTCTCCTCTTGATTTCTAAATAGATAACAGGAAACTACATCGATAAGATCTCCCTGTATCTTATGAAAACCTTTTAGAATAAAATTTCTTAGTATTCAAACTTTGAGTTATAAACTTTTAGGAGTATTTTCTAGCCAATAGGCGAGAGTTACGGGATCTATATAAGAGAACTAGAAATTGAAATTATAACTAATAGGAAAAGGCTATCTAGCGAGTCCTTTGTATATAGTTTTTAACCGATCCGTTGTTTGTTCTATCTATTTAGCGGCACTTACTCGTAGAAATAAGGACTTTTTCCAGAGGGTTTCTTAGTTTTCTCTCCTTTTAGTAATATGGGAAACCTTTCTTTAGTTTATGTATTTTACTACTATTCCTATTCTAGTTCTAGGAAAGTCCTTCTTAGGTATTAGTTTATCTTTATCCTTTGTTGCTTAGTTATGGGTTACCGAATTTCCTATACTAACAACAAGGAGCTGTCCTAATCAATATTATTATAATCTTTAACTATTAAACTAGATTCATTGGTATAACACTCGGCTTTTAGGATTCTCTATATTAGAGTTTTTATAAAGTTAGTAGGCGAAAGTACAACACAAATTCTAAAGAGCTCCTTTATTATGTTAAAAAAGAAATCAAGATTCACTCAGTATCTTATATCGGAAAAAGTAAGACATGCTTAGATTTGGTATGGAAAAGAATGCTTTAGAGATATCTTCAATTTATCTAAGCGAATGGTATAACCTATTTGTTTTTAGAAAAGAAATACCTGGAAAATATTCAGGAAAGCTTTTTTTCTTAATCTACACATCTTAACCCTAAAAGCTGAGTTATAAACTGAGTATTTGAATTAAACAAAAAATCTTAAATAAAGTTAGTCAAATAAAGTATAGGCTCTTCACCGGATTTTTATACGGATGAGAATTTAGAATTAAGCGAGGTAGAGCAGGTTTAAGTCGAGTTCCAAAGTAAGATCCAGAAAGTCTTCCAGTCGAAACGAAATAAGAGATTTTTACCATTTCATTCATTTTGGCGACATTCAACTTGGGTCTCCTGCACGCTTCCAAGTCAAGGCTTCTTTTTTATAGAAAAAACTTGCCTTATTCTTTACTGAATTTCTTGTGGTTAAAGCACCCGTTTACGTAACCCGCATGCATGGGTTCGAATTGTTTTACTCCAACAATAAGATCAATAAATCTGAAAGTCCAAAGCCAATTTGAACGAGAAAAAGTCTACACGGAGATCTCTTCAACCCTACTTTTTGTTTAGCCGCCCAAGTTGATATGTTCCTTAAGAATAGTCAATGCCATCATCTGGGTTCAAATTCCTGTCTAATGCAAAAGATTTCTTGTTAGATTTTATAAAAGGGGAACTCTTACTGGATCTCCGAACGTGTGGATTGTATTAAAAAGGCGTAATCAACGCTTAATATATATTTGAAAGCAATTTTGGTAAATTTTGAAATAAGTAAAGCCTTCATCTATTCAACTAAAAACTACCTGTATTAGGATTACTAGGCTCACATACAAGACGGGAGTCATGAAATAGATAAAAGAGTGGACAAGAGTTTCAGTAATAGGATCGTTCGGTAAAACTAAAACGTGAATCCAGAGATTATAAGGGTTCAAATCCTAAGAATCCTCTGAAAAGGCAATTCTATACCAGACAGATGCGCTACACCTCGGGAATTTTTTATTCTCTGCTCAGAAGTTGATTTGAACCACTGACCCAACAGCCATTCATCTTGGTTGAGAAAAGGACTGCCAGGAGTCAATTCACTCGAGAATATCACAAGAATTTGAATATTATATACTCAGTTTTGGCAGGAACACACATATTTAAAAAATCCGGGTCTACGGGCTCCTATTGGTATGTTCTGTATCAGCTATGTATGACTATTCCCTATCTTCTTATACCTAAGACTCTTTTTTAGTGGATTTATATGCCTTTATTTACAAATCTTTATACCAGCATGCAAGACAAAAAGGCTGTAGACCCCACGGAGTACCCTATATAAATAGATAAATAGTTGTCTTTTATTTTAAATAAAGGATACTTCTTTAAATTAGGTATGGTTTAGTAAGCCCTAGCTTCTCGTTTTATGGCAGTCCCTGCAGTCTTTCGGCTTATAAAAACACCCAGGTCCCTTAGAAAAAAAGCACTAAAAAACGTCAGAATTAAAATTAGGTAAACCATACTACTCTTCCTCAAAATACGTGGTTGCTGCCCTTCTCCCTTGCTTCAGGAATTTCCTCATATTCCTAATCCTAATATATTGATATAAAAGCTCTTCCTAAGACTTAGAGCGGATCCTGACTAAGAAAGCAAATACAAAAAGCAATAAAAAGAAGAAGTTGTTAGTGTCCCTATAGGGGGTAAGTAAGTGTACCTATTAAATACCTGTAACATTAAGCTCCCTCTGTTAGACTGGAGTTGGTTATCCAGTACTTTTATTACTATCTAAATAACAACTTTAATAAAGATTTACTACTTACAATAGACTATTAAGCTAAGTACATACACACCAAGGACAAGTATAGCTAAAAGCAAAATATAATAAGATAAAAACCCTGTATAGCAGGTATAGGGCACTCAGGTATATAGTATATATTTGGTATACGCAGCTATTAATATTAAATACAGGGGCAATCTACAACGTTTTTTGACCTTCAACATAGCATACGAGTTTTCGACTAGTTAGAATAGAGCCTTTGATAGGACTTCAATATAGACACAGCGTGTAAAGAGAAGGATACAATTATAGATCTGATCAAGTAAACGAAGCCCTTGATTGTAGTTAAAAAGGAGCCCTTCTTAGTCCATCTGATATAATGTTGGAACAGAAGTATAAAGAGTGACTTACAATTTAAAAATCCATTTAATATCAAGCGCTTCTCTGGAGTTTTTACACACAAAACTCCCCAAAAAAGATTTCAAAACCCAAAGCGAATTTCTAATTTTAGTTGAGGAATGGGAGTTGGAAGAAGATCATTATAGACATAGACAGATCCCTCTTTTGTTGGGTTTGCTTGGTCTATATCTTTAGGCTCTATCGGTGTCGATTCTTGGGTCTAACAGGACTTGAATCTATGGCCATTTAGTTCAACAAAGTTCAACGCTCTACCAACTGACAACAACAATAGTCAAGGAAAGCTTGTCTTGGTAAAGGATCAGATTGAACTTAATTAGTAAGACTTGTTTCAGGAATCAGAAATCTTACAGTCATGACATTCTTAAGTCAAGTATTCCTATTTCTCCTATGTGCTATGCGGCAAGTACTCTTATTATCCTACGTAATACAAATCTTAAACCTTGCCCGTGTAGAACCCTGTCCTTGTAACTACTTTTCTTGGTGCTCTAAAGAAAAGAGTTGAAATACTTGTTGTTTTGTTGTCTTAGTTCTTCCCTTCCTACTCACTCCGTTCAGAGTTTTGCCTATTTTCCTCTTGGTTAGTGTAGCTTTTGCTGCTTATGTCCTTTAGTTCTTGTTTCTGAGTTTTATAGATAACTAAGCAAGGCAATAACTTGTAACGCCCCAAAATACGTATAAATTCTGTCCTAAATTTTTGAGTTTGGGAGTGCTTTAGGTACCTTTTTTTAGCTACTTGAAGGCCCCTTTCTTTTTCTTGTTGTTGTATTCCCCTTGCTAAGCCTTTGAAAGCATGGGAGGGCCCGCTTCCTTTGATTCCAAGCTTCATTAAACACCTCCGCAAGAAAGGCAAGAAAGGAATTGCTAATTAAACGAAGTACTCTTGGTAAAAAGGACTTATTCCATTTTTTACGCATTATTAATTATTATAGGTATATACTACACTAAAAATTGATTTAATAAATCGAAATATTCTAATATATAATGTAATAGATCTCCTGTTATAGGGCTCTTTCAAAGAATAAATAATTTACTTAGGTTACGCTGAAAACATAGACTAAAGTTACTTACTCTCTAAAACTAGGCTCGGTTCTATTAATTGTGCAACTTCCAGTTTAGAATTGAGAAAGGGTTGGGAATATAAATAAGACAAGGAGTCCTCCTTGTTCCTGAGTAAGCTTCGAATTAGAATTGCCAAGGAACAAGACAAGGGTCCCAGCCGTAGACTAAAAGGGCTTTCTTCTTTCAATCTTATTCACTCTTTTTAGTACTAGCAACAAGTCGGAGTCAACTTATGTTCTCTTTTTCGTAAGTCACTTAGTTGTAGTTAGTAGTCTTTGTTAGTCTTACTTGTTGGAAGTTCCTATTTTGATTCCCTCTCTTATCGGGTAGTTGAGTTAGAGTGCTTTCCTTAATCGAAAGTTATGAAGCTTTTGACCCTGTTTTTCACGAGCTCTTGGGGGTCCTGTTAAAGATCCCTTTCTGTAATCTGCAGGAGTACTCCTAATATTTCACTCTAGCTATAGTTATAGAATTTGTATGGTTAATGTCGGCTGTCCGGGGGAGGTTCTTTTGACTATAGAAAGTATGCCCGGGAGGGGCGGCTTACCATTCGTTAAAAAAAGGTTGACCCTCATAGCTATAAATCCGAGAGTTCTCTATCAAAAAGCACACTAGCTATATCTTGAAATTTGGAAGGGTTCTTCATTGTTTATACCCTTTGATTTACCACTGTTTTCATATTCCCCAGAACTCTCTGTTGGTTTAGAAGAAGTCCTTTAAAACAAGTTTTTAGTTTATTCATTGTAAAGATTTTGCTTCTTAAAGTTAGGGAGTCAATATCCATCCGGCATTCTTTTGTATATAAACCTTTACTCTCAAATCTATAATTTCCTAAATATAAGGGATTCTATATCAATATAATAAATAAGATACTCCGCGGGCGGTATACTAAATGGATAGGGATTCTTAATACATATAATTGTGAACCATTTGCCTTGGATTGGAAAAGCAAGAAGAGAGGTAGTCTAAATTGAGTTCAATTCTCATACGTTGATGTGAATTTGTTTAAGCTCTTTTTAGATAATCTTCGCCAAAAGGAAATCTCAAAAGGATACTGAGGGATATTCTGTCTTAAAATTACTGCTTGTAAATCCATTTTTTAGGGGACTCTTTATTAAAGGTAACCTTGTTGTTTCTCTCTGGAATTCTCTACACTAAAGTTAAGCTCTGTCCGGTAATATAAAAGACATGCCTAAAAAGGAGCTTCCTTGTGCACAAACACATCAAAGTGCACCCTATTTTTAGTAACTCAAGTTCCAGTCCTTCGTTTCTTATAGGATAGCTGATTTCTGAATCTCGGAGGGTCCTATTCAAGCAAGATTTTTTATCCTACACAATAAACAAGGGGTCAGTCTTCCTAGTATAATTTTGTTTCATCACTTAGTCATAGTAAATTCTCTTCTACCTAATTGAAAGTATAATAAGTATTTCAAAACAAGACCAAGAGCAGTCATAGCCATCTGTTGTTGGTTCGTGAAATCGAAATTGTACTCTATTCAGTAGAGTTTTTGGTATACGGGGGTTCCAGAATAGCCCCGTAAGTTCTTGAACCCCTTTTTCTGGATAAGTCTTTGGGCAGGAGTTCTAAGAGATTCCAGAAATGAAGGTCACGCTTACGGGTTGAACCCGCGTCACGCAGACTGCACAGTACTTTTGTTCTAGCTAATATTAAGACAGAGTTGTTAAAAGAAAGGTCATGGCAATAAAGAGTTATCTAACTTAAATACGAAGCATTTACTCGGTTTACAATTTACAATGTTAGACTTGAACCAAACTGTAGGTAATGTAAAAGAAATCTTCAAAAAATAAAAAAATCTCATTACCAGACTTCCTTTTCAAATATGGATATTCCTCGGCAATAAAACAGGAGCTTCTAAACACAACTCCTTTTATTACGAAACCCCATCCAAGCAGGGGAAGACAAAACTATACTTGGTAGATGCGCATATACATACAGAGACGCTCGTATTCCATTACTTTGTAGCTCGGTAGGTTTATATTTTCCATAAGTAGACTCATGAACTTTGGAAACTTTATCAAGTATAATCTTAAAGATGTAAGCTGAATTTATAATACTATAGTATTAAATACCAAGTATTTAAAAATTTTGAGTCTAACTCTTATCTAATACCCTATAAATTCTGTGACTGGATCAGAAAGTGAGGGTCCCAGTAATACTAGAATGAATTGGGGATCCTGAAATTATTAACAAAACTCAATTATTAATAATATTCAATTGACTATGCTAGCTTATCCAAAATATACGACCTCTGTTACAAGTAAGAAATAGTAGAATTAAAGAAAAAACTCCTAAATAAGAGGAGCTCTTGACTAGGATTCTTACTTGTTAGGAGTTATAGTACTCCTTTTTTGTACTGGATTTATAAGTCTTAGGTGGAATCCTTAGAGTATCCCATTCCTAAGTAAACTTGGTATTTGTTAAAAAGGATTTCCTTTGGTTTTGTATTAGTCAAATGGCTACTCCTTTAGTTGGTATTATTAGAAGGTATGAAGAATAATTACACAAATCTCTTATTACCTGCGAGACTAATACACTAAATCTGTAAAGGATTCATCTTAGGAAAAGTACCCTAGGACCATGATATTTCAAGTTCTGATTTCGTATTTTTTTTTATGGATGAAGTTTCTACACAACTAAAGAAGCTCCATTTAATAATGAAATTCCTCCCTCCTTCTTATTATGTAATGCCTAAAAGCGCCTATTGTACAAAAACTTCTTTCTGTAAAGCAACAAAAATCCCTTTGTCGCAGAGTCGAGTAACAGTAAGTACTCTATATCACAATATCCTTCCGGTTTATATATGAATTATAACTCTTAATTAGCAACAAATTATCTACATTACTAGACTCCCGAGGCAACTCCGCATGACTTAATATCCAAAAAGTATTCTTCCTGATAAAGAACGAGGACTTTATGAAGGTTAAGGCTAAAGCAAAACAGATGAATTAACACAGATAAAGAGGGGTTAATTATGTTTATTAGAAAATTCTCTAAATAAGCTCTTAAAGAGAGTCCAATATGGAATTCTTGCACAAAAAAGACAGTAAAATAGGCTACCTTCTTTTTGTAGGCCGCCCGTGGGTACCTAAATAAGTGAAAAACTAACTTTACTCCAAAAAAGAGGTCACTCCGAGGCTTCACAACAGCGCTTTAAAAAAGGGCTCGGCTGGATCCAGAATTCAGAAGCAAACCTGTATGATTTGATGCGAATCAGAGGGTGTTCTAATAAATCTTATCTAAATCGGGTATGTCATTATAGCGTTGCTAGCTTTGGCTCACAACTCACAACATTTTGAGGGGAATCCGTATTATCAATTTTCTTGCTAAAATCCATATCAGAACTATTCCCACAATTCCTACGAGAAGCATTCTTAAGAGCCAAAGGATTCAAACCCATGAGTTATTCGGCTGTATTCCGTGTCATAACAAGTTTTTCTCAACAGAGTCTATCAAATTCTTTTTTAGAGAATCTAATTCTCTTCTCTGGGATACACGAATTTCTTGCTTACACTTAAGTATCAATTTTCGTGAAAAGCTAGCAGTTATGGCTAAGGCGCTTAAGGAAAGGATTCGCTTCATTTATGTAACTAGTAAAAGGTTCTAGTCTTATATTACTTTTTTTATACCTTTTGCACTCCTTACCCTTACTTCAGAAACCCAGTTGTTAAAAGTAATAAATAGAAACGACAACTCAAACTCCATTACGTAACCCCAATCCTATAGATTCAAAAGTATACATGCGGTGTTTTTTGCTTCAATTTCTTGAATTGCGATTGGAACCAGGCAACGTAGGTAAAAAGAAGCTGCGGTTGGAAACATGATAAAACCAGAACAGAAACCTCCTAAGCGCCCTTACGTGTGCCTAATATAGGGTGCTTTTCGATTTGACTAGTATTCTGAATAAGCGCGCACGGGCACAGGGTGTATGTACTCCTCTCAGAGCAAGGGACCAAAAAGCCTAGAGAGTGACTCTTGGACGATTACCTTTTACTAAAAACCCGGTATACGTTTTTAGTAAAAGTCAATGGTTTCAAATCTGGGACTTTTCCTTAGTAGAAACTTGGTTAAAACGCAGGAGGACCTATCCGATGGGCACAGGTTCAAGCCGAGCAAAGGAAGATCTAGAAAGTTCTCAAGGCAATCGAAATAAGAGCTTTTTACTATCTCAGAATCTTTTGACCAAATACGCCTTATTTACTAATTTCCTTGATTTCTTGGCACTTGTTAATGTAATGGAAATTGAAATATTATTTCACTATAACACTATAAAATGGAGATGTTTCTTCTTTTATAGAGCCCACCTAAAACTGCGCAGCTAGGTATACTATAGGAATTCAGATATTTTAGAGTTTGACATCCTAATTTCATGAATTGAAGCTACTTGACCTTATATCATGGGAATCTTGCGTCTGTGATCCACGTATCTTTATCTTTTTTTTTCATGATTTTAGAATTAAAAAAACTAGTTGTATCCACACTAGTGCACTAAGACATTTGTCTAGTTTCTAGCTTATATAAACTATGGCTTAGAGCTCTTGCCCTTAGTTCGCCTTAAATCACTACGATATGTAGGTAAGGTAGTTTATGGTATCAGCATACTCTTTCATTCTATCGGAAAAGGGGCTATAAAGAGTGTTAATAATAATAAAAAGAAAGTCGTCTTGATTTCAACCCCAGTGAACACATTTTTGTTAGAAAGTAAGAAGGGTTCTTTTCCAGAATGCTTTGGAACTAGAAGCAAGGTAAGGTAAATCCAAAAATCTAAATTATAAAAAGATAATGGAATCCCTTTGTTTTGCAAATATTATTATATATAAGGTATAAAACCCTACCTAATTTTATCCGAGGCTGTCGTTTAGCTTTAGCAACGTCTTATCAGTTCATTAGAATTTATTAAGCCTAATAGAAACTAGAAGGCCTTAACTCAAGTTCCTATCAAAAAAAATTCTAGTAATAAAGTGTAAGTTAAGGTTACTAGACTGGAGTTTTACAAGTATAGCAAGAATAGAAATAGAGATTAGACTAAGACTAAAAAACAACTTGGGTACAAATAGGATTTTTCAATTATGAGTTTCCCGAAAAAGTAGATTATTTAGATTTAGAAATAGCATAGCTGTTTTCTTCTATCTTGTATATAACTATAGTCGTAGTAAGCTGCTGGACCCACTTTCTTGTTTTTATAGCTGTGTTTCCTTAATTAAATTGACACTAGCAAGAGGGTAAAGTTCTTGCCGTTAGATACTTTAAAAGGTATTCGTATGAAATTTATAATATCAAAAGTCCGAACGAAAAACGAAGTACGGACGACTTTTTAAGCTTAGCTTACTTAGCCGATATAGATAAAAGGGACCAAATGAATCTTTTATTGTAAGCTTGGGAAGTTGAATGTTACTTAAGAACTGAGGATTATGTCTTTACTTATCTATAACGAATAAAACTGGAATGCACGGCTCAGTTTACAACCATATTTGTAAGTCTAGTACAAGGGTTAAGTGGGGGAGTAGGAACCAAATGACTCTCTGAGGGTGAGAAGTCAATGCAACCAGGTAACACCCATATGTGAGAGGCCTCTATATTTCAGTTTTTTTATATAAACTTATAGGCTCATTAACCGGTACTTGTATACGCTTTTCACCGTGAACATCTCGCATTATATGTTCAACATTTGTGAAGGCTAGCTCTATATGAGGTGTGTAATGCATGACTAGAAAGATTCTTTAAGATGGAATTTGAAGGGAAGTTATTTACTTTCTTCTTGTCATGTCAAAATTCTTCTTAGAATATTAGCTTAACTAGACGGGCTTTTTCTAAATTAGCAAGTTTAAGAAATTCAGGAAAAAAAAACTTCATTTCCTTTTTTCGATTAAGCGGACACTTGAACAAACTAATAATTTTCATTATTCCTGAGTGCAACTAGATTACTGCTAGTTGATTAGAAAATCTTCTCACAACTCAACAAGATACAGATATTGTATATAAGTGATTTCCATTTCATATTTGATTACGTTCTTTACGAAGATACATATCCGATGAAAGGAGTTGCTTGTGGATCCTCGGCTAGGGTCAGGGTAATAGGGGCTACAAACGCTTTATTACAAAAGTTATTATTATATACCTTGGTTTTTTGCTGCTGGCTAGTCAGAGGAGTTAACTCTCGATTGTTTATGAACATTGTTATATAGAGACCTCAAAAAGATGCTTCCCCCCTTTTTTACGTCGGTTATTCTCTACTAATCACCAAAGTTTTGGGACTTCCTCGTCGGCGCTACTTTCAGTCCTCAGGAGATCTACCACAAGGACTCTCCCTGTATAGATTCACTCTCGTAAACTCTTTTTGATAGTTGAAGCATTTCACTTGCTCGCTCGAAGCCTATTGGACTGAATTCAGTCTAGTTTTTATAGTGAGACTAAACAACGGATGACAATCTCTACACGCCTGTCTTTAATGCCGGACTCGCCTATCCAATGATCTATATTAATGATGTACCTTCCCCTTTGCATCCCATTTCCTTTATTCCATCTTTTTATGTTAAGCCCTTATCCACCGGGTACCCGGGTTTGTCTATATCCCCAAAATCAAATAGTAAGATAATAATGAATTATGCAAAATCTTTATAATGGGCCCTTATAGAATTAATAGAATTGTGGAGTTTTCAATCTCTCTCACGTCCGGCCGCTGAAGAGGGCGCATCCCTATATTATGGAGCATTCAAAACTTATCCTGAGTTGAAATGCATATTCGCGCGCCCCGCTTAAGGTCTCAGTCATAGATTCAACTTGAGTTGTATAAAGTATAAACCCTCTTTTTAGAAACAGGGTGCCCCGTATTGTACTACCTTATAGGACCTTGGGAGAACTTTTTATGTATACTAGTTTTTGAGCATCTTTTCTGAAGAAAGTTTACTAATTGGAGTTTCTTTACTTCTTTGTTAATTTAAGAGCTGTTAGTTTTTGACTTAATAAGTAAGAAGTCGTACAAAATGAAGTGTATATAATAAAGGGAATCCTTAGTGTGAAGTTCGTTCAGTTTTACATAATATGCTCATGTAAGAACAGCTAAACGTATTCCTAATGCTCCTCTGTCAATAGGACTTGAATCATGTACAATAGGGAGTTTTGTCATGGTGCTCTACCAAGAAAGAACTCTAAAAAAGGACCTCGTTTGATTTTCCATTTGAACGGCAGCTAGCATTCCTCTTTCTTCCCATACCTGCCCTGTGGAAATGCTACCAGGAACTGCTCTCTCTTTTTATAAAGCCGGCAGTTTTCACGAAATTAAGAATACCGCGGGGACCCATTCACCTCTAATAAACGTAATTCTAGGGATTATTTGGAAACCTCATAACTCTAAAAAGTCAGCGACTACTTCATCTGAACTCGCCTAATCAGTACCCATAAGTTGAATACTTTTATAATAAGACTACTAGTAAAAGGAAGCCAGCCCTTACCAGCTGGGTAGGAATCATATCATTCAAAGAGATCTAAGAAAATATATATTATATATAGTTGCACATATATATATAAATAATAAATAACAAGACATCAAGAACAGAGCTAAGGGGTCCACTACTCTTATCTAAGAAACCCCTTAGTCTAAGGTTCAAAGAAAGCTCATTAACAGGTAGCTATGTTCTACGTCTTATCTTGGCTGGGTCATACCTTAAATATAGCCTTAACTATTAAGAAAAAAACTAAGTAAGTGGTTTCCGATTTGAAATCTTTTTTAGTATAAGAGAAGTGGAACTGTAAAGCTAATTTGGTTTGCAATAAAAATTCTAAAAATCCATTTCAATTTGTAAGGATTTAGGATAACTTCAGCGAGTTTAACCAAACCAAGGGCTGGCTAGCCTAGAAAGATAAAAAAGAGTCTATCTAAACTAAATACGCCCCCAAAATGAGCGAGTAAGTATATAATGAAAACCCCCTTAAAGAAATAAGCCAAGTCATGCGAGTGAAAAGGATTAATAAACAAGACTTTCCTAATTACGAATTACTCCTTGGAATATAGCCTATCGTTGGTACGGTATCGGTTGTAAAATATAGGCATGCAAAGGTTCGAACGCTCTTCTTACTCCAGTATAAATATAAAAAGGTAATCGAGCAATCGATAATAGAGAATGGAGTCTTTTAGAGTCAAATTTCCCCAGTATAAGAATTTCTTTACCTATAAAAAACTGACCAATAACTTACAGATTATATAGAAAAGGAGTTTTGGTTAACAACAGGATATGGTAGCCAGTCTTTAAGCCTTATGTTTTTAGGTTTTATCCTAATAACTATAACCAGAATAAATCGTAAATCATTGGAATTTCACTAAATAAAAGCTTTTTCATAAAAATCCTAATTGCAATTTCAAACACAAATAGAAAAATGTATCCGAATTCCAGGAGTTTTAAGAGTAAGAGGATAAAGGGTGGCTGTCTTATTATACAATATTCAAATTGAAGAGTAATAGGTCTCTCCATAGTACAGGGACCCTTTTCTATCGAAGGGATTCCCTACGACAATTCCTTTACCACACATCTTCCAGGGAGTAGTGTGCGTGCCTAGGTCCTTTTTATATGTTTCCGTGTTTCTGTAATGCTGGGTTCTCTTTTTATAATAGAAAGGTTTTTGCGGTGGTTGTTTAGTTGCAAGCTTAATGAGTCAAATTGGCTTGAGTTAGTTTCTCTGGCTAAGAATTCATTTTTCGGTTTTACTTTTGTTAGTCAAGCATTATAAAATAGTAACTACTTTGGACGACCTTATTTGAAATCTTTGGAACATAAGCATTCAAAAGAGATCTTCCCGGATCTAGATTATTAAACTGGCACCTGTTTCACTCAGTTTTGGTAAAAAAAAGTCGGGAGTTAATCTTTGTCTAACAGCAACCGAGCTTTCTGAAGAAAGAAACCTAGCTCTCACCCTTTCGTTTAGGCAATTCTCGTAGTATGGGATTCCCCTCATCATATGTAACCGCCAAGCGCGGGTGTGGCCAAAGATTTGATAATGGGCTCTCTTGGTATACATAAATTCCACTAAGGGACAGCAAAAGATTCGATACACAGATTAGTAAAATAGCCTGCGTAAAAAGATTTTATAACCCAGTTCAGGTGCTATCCTTTATTTCTAACTCTAAGTACTGATAAAAACCGAGTAGTTATACTATCTTAAACGGGTAACTATAAGCTAAAAAACTCATTTTGCGAGATTCCTGTACAAATAAATAACAGGGCCCAAAAGGAAGGAAGAGTAATAATATGGAGCACGTTCCTTAGAGGTTTCATCGCATAAACAAAGGGTTTTCCGGAAAATCAAAGAATTAGTTATAATAAATTGAGCAGGCTGCTCTTTTTTTGGTACAATGTTAGGCCAAAGGAACTCTGTAAAGTGTAGTCTGGGGAACTAGAACCTTGTTGAGAGAGTAAAGTGAAGTCAAAGTCTAATAAAAAGAATATTGAGGATAAGCATTCTTTATAATTTCCTTTTCCTTGTCTCAATAACTTAGCTGAGCAGAACTAGAACTCCTAGCTTTTCAATTGGGAGCAAGTTAGTATATTCGCGTTCAACCGGGGTCTTTTGTAGCACCGGTCCATTTTAATTTATAAGCCCAGGAACCATTTACTCTGTACTATTTTGAGGTCCTAGGGGTTCCATTTATAATTTATAAGGGAAAAAGAACACTGAGAAGAGACTCTTCTACCCCAGCAATATAAGATTATGAAGATTATCGAAAGGGGACACTGCTATACATTTTGAAAGGGACTTAAAGTGGCTCTCTTAAGGAAAATCTAGTGTTTATCAGATTGAATTATACCACCAGATAACGGACAGAGAATAGGGGGTGTTTACTGGAAATCGCTTATATAGAAAAGAATCTTTATCTTTATTATTCTATATATTTTCTCATCACCCATTTTTATGAAGACGAAAGAGCATGGTATTAAATGTACACAAAGTGGGTAAGTGGTATATTATTTGTTAAGTGGGTAGGTTGGGTTGTCTTTTAGTTTGACATCACTGCTATAATATCTCTACTCCTAATCCGCAATCGAATATGAAATAAAAGGACCCTGCAACAAAATAAATTCAATTTCCTCCATACAAGCATAGGATTTGCACCACTGACCTGGAAATTTTCATATGCTGTACGAACCCGTTTTGAAGTAAAGAAGATTTAGCTGACAAACCTTTTCTTTGTTAACTAGTGGTAGAGCACTGGTTTATAACTTTACCTTACGCATTTACTTGCTCTTGAAGCTAAAAAACGTCATTTCTGATAAACTCTACAAAAATGAATATAACGT